>SNQJ01S0015600.1:59483-72640 GCA_010110895.2 Picea sitchensis | reverse complement strand
GGTCCATACCAAATGGCTTGGGTTATTTAGACAACCCCGGACCGGTTCCACTCTCCCAGTTGACGGATGGACTGTTTCTCCCGTCAACACGTAGACACCGAGATAAAAAACTATGCTATCTTGGACATGGAGAAGAACGAAAATCTAGAACAAGTTCAAGACTTGGAGTCCCCAAAGTTTTTATTTGAAGGCTACTAGAGAATGTCATTTGATGAAGCATGTTCTAAATATGGGAACAGAGTTGGATTTGTTCTCATAAGCCCAGATAGGACAATGCATCCTCACGTTGTACGACTAGAGTTTCCATGCATGAATAATGAGGCATAATATGAAGCTTTGGTATAGGGGATGATCCTCGCACAATGAATGAAAATAGAACATCTCATTTTGACTAGAGATTCAGAGTTGGTCATCAACCAAGTTACTCAAAAGTACAAAATCAAAAGGGAAAGACTTAAGGTGTATTTCAAAAGAGTTAATGAATTGAAGGAATCTTTCATCTCTTTCAATATTACTTTCATTCCAAGGGATAAGAATCACAAGTCCAACTCTCTAGCCTTGGCGGATTCATTATCAAACCTAGATGATGTACTGAGAAAAACATATTTCCAGGTGGAAAGGGACTTTTGGCCATCTGTTCCCGATAATATTGATTACTTGCAAGTGTTTGACAATGATGAACAATTGGAGAACTTTTTCTTAAACGATGATGATGAAGAATACGATAGATCAATTGTCGTCCCCAAAGACTGCATATAAGATAAATCTTTGTTTAGAAAAGATGATCATGCTAAGAATAATCTTGAAGAAGTTTCAGTTTGAAAGGTGCAAGAGACAAGAAGAGTCAATATTGGAATGGACGAGTCCCTAAAATATGTCAATTTGGAAGTCAATTGCACCCCTGAAGAAGTTGATCAATATGTTTCCCTGTTCAAGGAATATATTGATGTGTTTTCTTGGACCTATGACGACATAAAGGCCTATGACAAAACAATATTCCAACATATCATTCCTTTGAGGGAAAAATCCAAACTGATGAAACAAAAAATAAGATTGATGAATCCCATGTTGAAGCCTCTAGTAAAAATTGAGTTGGAAAAGTTGAAGAAGGCAGGGATAATCTATCCCATTAGACATTCATACTGCCTTTCAAATCCAATGATTTTCAGGAAGAATACCGAGGAAATACGAATGTGTGTCGACTTCAAAGATCTTAACAAAGCGAGCATAAAAGATAATGTTTCACTTCCCAACATGGAGTTTCTTCTACAACAAGTTACGTGATAGGCATGCAATTCTATGTTGGATGGTTTCTCTAGATATAATCAATTTTTAGTTGTTGAAGAAGATAGAGAAAAGACAACATTTATCACACCATGGGAAACATATTCATACACTAGAATGAACTTAGGTTTGAAAAATGAGGGAGCCACGTTGCAAAGGGCCATGGATCATGCGTTCAACGGATGGATAAGAAATTTTATGGCAGACTATCAAGATGAATTGACAATGCATTCTAGAAAAATGGAGGATCACATCCATCATTTAAGAAAAGTCTTTGAAAGATTTAGATTATATGGCATTTCTCTTAACATGAAGAAATGCTCGTTTGTTGTGACTCAAGGCAATTTGTTGGGACACATTGTATGAAAGGAAGGGATTTAAATAGACTTGGAAAGAGTTAAATAAATTAATGAATTCAACCCCCTGACATCCAAGAAGGTAGTCCAATCATTCTTCAGGAAAATTAATTTTCTTCGAAGATATGTTCCTGATTACGCAAGCATCGTAAAACCTATCAATTTTTTTATTGAAAAAGGAGCATAGGTTCAAGTGGACAACAAATACTCAAGAAGCACTCAACAATATCAAGGAGTCCATCACCACTACTCCCACCCTCATTATTCCATATTTTTGGAGGGATTTTATCATCTATTCATTTTCTACAAAGGTAGTTGTCGCGTCCATCCTCACTCAGAAAAAGTAGCAATGGGGAAGAGCTCTTGATAAGTTTTATGAGAAAAAATCTACATGACTATGTATTGAGGTATTCAGAACTTGATAAACAAGATTTGGATCTTGCAAACGGTGTGGCACACTTTCAGACGTATATATTAAAATCCCATGTTATAGCTTATGCCCTCTTGTTCCCTGTCAAGATGTTTCTAATTCAACAATTGAGAGAAGGGAAATGAGCTAACTGGTTAGAAAAAATTCAAGAGTATGATATTGAGATAAAACCATTAAAGGGAATAAAAGGAAAAGGATTATACAAGCTTATTTTGAATGGGGACTCAGTCAATGGGATGATTTCAATCTCATTCGAGGAACCATTAACTGATTCATAATGGTACAGAGATATCATATTCTATTTAAGGTCCGGGAAATTCCCTATTACAATGAGTTCCAAGGAGTGAAGGACACTCAAGATGAAGGTGAACCAATATGTGTTTATTACTGACATACTTTTTAGAATAATTTTTTATGTCATACTGTTGAGATGCATCGATGAGAATCAAGATCAAGGAATGATTAAAGAATTCCACGATGGAATATGCAGTGGACACTTTGCACCCACTACAACTTCCCAAAACATAATCAGAGCGTGATTTTACTCGCCGTCAATCTTTAGGGACTTGTATGATGCAATAAGTAGATGTTTGTCATGCAATCATTTTTTAGGAAAAATGAATAAAGTTGCGATACATTTGCAACCGATTGTGGTGTAACAACCATTTTCCTAATGGGGAATTGATGTTTTTGGGATGATTATTCCAAAATATAGGAAATGGAACATGTACATTCTAACAACTACTGATTATTTCACAAAATGGATAGAAGTGATGGTGTTGAATAAGGTCGATGTTGAAGAATTGATTGGATTCCTCAAGAACAACATTATGTCAAGGTTTGGTGTCCCTGATAAATTTATCACAGACAATGGTTCGATCTTCATTGGTTCAAAATTCACAGAGTTTTGTGGGAAATATGGAATCATCATGGGTCAGTCTTAAAATTATTATACACAAGGAAATGTTTTTGCTGAATCCACAAACAAAACCCTTGTGCAGATATTGAAGAAAACTATTGATAACAACCAGAGGAATTGGCATCTGAAGCTTAAAGAAGCATTATGGGAAAGAAGGACAACCCCGAAGGATAGTACATGGATGTATTTGTATCTATTGGTTTATGGGAAAGAGGGAAAATTGCCAATTAAGCTCAAGATTAAAGAATTGATCTTCATGGTCAATACTGAAGATACGGAAGACACTTCGGCTATCCAGAAAATGATCAATCAAATTTTGAAGCTGGAAGAGGACTAAAGCAAGGCCCTGAATCAGACTTCTCAGAGGCAACAGAGAGTCAAAAAATATTTTGATCAAAGAACAAATATGAAGGAATTTCAGAAGGGAGAACTAGTACTGCTTTGGAACAAAGCCAAGTAAAATCCTTCCCTACATACAAATTTCAAAGCACTCTGGATTAGACCCTATATAGTCAAAAAGATATTGGGCTATAACTCATATATGCTCCAAGACATGAAAGGGAAAAGGTTAATGCTTCCTATCAATGTGTAACATCTGAAATTTTTCTTATCCTAACACTTTTCATTATCCTTATACATAATTTTATTTCTAGTTTGTATATTCTTAATCTAACTCCATAACCCAATGGGTGGAAGCACCTGGTCACGAGAGATTCTAGATTCTTGAAAACTGACAGGGGTTCATCATCCCATAGTTGGATCTTGTTGTTGAGGTCATTTCTCACTTCCAAAAATTCCCTCCCCTCATATATTCTCCCAAATCATTTTCTCCCTTTCTTTTCCATCTTCTACACTTACCCTCTTTTCCCTGTTCGTTTTTCCTCTTACTATCCATTTCTAGTTATACACTTAGCCATTTTTTTTACCACGAGTTGTCGGGTTGGTGGACTTATAGTTTCTCATATCCATCTATAAATTCACATCAAGAATTCGACCGACCACCGTGATGTCCCATACTTAGCCAATTCTATGATTGTGGGTTCCTGGGTTGGTGGGATCGAGCTTTCATGCTCCTATGCTCCATGATAGACACGTTCCACTGAAAAGTTCTGTGATCTACATTTTGATTTCCAGACTCCCCAAACTTCCAAAGTTCCATTCCACCTACGTGAGTTTGTTCGATCGCCATGCCATTCCATACTTAACTAATTTTGTGCCTCATACCATCACAGACTCAAGGGTTCGTGGGTTCCCAGTTTCACAAAATGTCTCAAATCACATTTTACTCTTGTCCATCCATGCCATCCTTGCGCCCTTTCCAATGCACATTTACTATGATTTTAATTCTAATAACTTACCATACAGTTTCTAAAGGATGGTCATTAATAAGAAAAAGTCTCGAGCAGATCTCCTATTAAAATGCATTAAAATATGATTTACAGAGGATTATATTATCCCCTCCATCATTCATTTTTAACATAATTTGGAGAAAGGGAACATCCTCGTCAACTTATGGAAGAAACTTGAAAACAATTCTGTGGAGATACATTGAATATTTTCGGGCACGAGGATCAAAGTTTCCAGTGGTCCAGGGCATATTCCTATTATTCATCCCCTTCTGCCCACAAGGAAGTAATATGGATGTCTGGAATTGTTCACGCAGGTTGTGTCTCATAAGTCTTTTATTGTAAGGAGTTGGTCACCTAGGGCACTGAGAGATATATTCCAAGCCAACAAATAATTCATTTGTGGGACCATTCCCTTGTTTCTCTGTCACCTCAGGTATTATTTAATATTTTGAAGCTTCCCGAGCCAACACTCACCTTCAACGATGAAGATTGCAGGAAGTTCTTAAAAAAACATGACAATGGACTAGAAATTTTACCTGAATTCCTAGAGAACCCATTGGTCATCCTCGAGGACATCACAAGATTCCAGGTTGGCTCATTTAAAAATCCCTTCTAGGAAATTGCATGGATTTTTACAAGGATAACATAACAAGACACCAAAACCAACATCTCTCAAATTATTCTCTATATTCTATATTTTATGGTCAAATAATAGGCCATCTTCAATTGGGGTAAGTTGATTTCCATTGAAATCTCTTCCCAATTGTCGTAATACAAGAAGGAGAAAAAATTATTTATGTCATCTTATTTATTTTTCCCAATAGTGCATTGCTGTCAGTTGTTGACATTGTCTGTGTGTAAGAAGGTAAATTGTGAATTCGACCTAGTAACCTTCTGGTATCAAACATTATTGAGGCACAAGGCCTCCTAGCATTTTTATGAAGTTTTTAATGATTTTTTCTAAATTTTGAAAGAATTTTTGTTTGGGAAAGATGCTCCTTGGATGTCATACCAGGAAACTAAGTTCTTGGAAAAGAAGGGGAAACTAGAACAAATGGAAAGTTATAACGTTATAAGGATTTTTGGATGCAAGGAAAATCCTTATTTCCTTCTGTGCCACATATCTGACAAAATATTTGTTGTTGAAATAGCAAGGCATTACAACTATTGGTTGCATTTTTTCCATGAAAAGAGAAAAATAAATTCATACCTCTACCTTGGAAAGTTGGGGATTTCATATTCAGAAATATGAGAAATATTGATGAATTTGCAAGCCACTTCAAGAACCTCAATTTAAAATATGCTGAAAAAGTAAAAGGGTTCGACCCTAATGGTATTTTTTAAGAAAAGCTATTGGCTATTGGTTTCATTAATTCTTTCATTAATTCTATTCTGAATGAAGATAGAGACATTGCCTTAGGCACTCCCACTCATGAAACCGACGACCTAGAAATTATACTTAGCACCAATTAGTTGTACACGCAGAGAGGAAAATTCGAGGTGAGAAAAGTGTGTAATCCCCGACTGTCATGCCAAAGAGAACAACATCTCAGAGTAGTGCTCCAATATCCCACCAAATTAAGAAAGTAAGCCATCATTATTCAAGTGGAGGTGGAGATATGAACCCTCCTTCCGGAAAAATTGAAAGTTCTCATAAAATTCCCTTGAGGAAGAAAAGAAAAAACATTGTGCAAGAAGAGGAGGGACATGGAGGAGAAAGATACATCCGCGACATCTCCCTCGAGGATATGGAAATAGAAATTGACATCAAGAAAGTGTTCCCCAATGTCAACCAACTAGAGAATACTGCTCACTAGAACCCTCATATGGAAATAATTGAGACTGAGACCTTCGACGAAGAGGAGTCTTTTGTATTTCAGAGCATTGTTTCTTATAGTGAGCCCAAAAGTTTAATTATTGAAAAAAGAGATGTAAAGAATAAAAATGGGAAATCTCATTCAGATATTAACCTACAGAACATGCGACCTTCCTAAATTTCCCAAATACACTGAGAAACTAGAGACTCTCTAGATAATTCTATTGGAGGCCTTGAAGCAATGAATGGAAGGTTAAAGGAGAGAATCAAAGAATTAAAGTAATCTTTAATGCCTCTTCCAGTACTTTCTATCCCTTTAGCAATGATCGACCCTACCACACCTGCAGTGAAATTAAAAGGATTGAAAAGTCTCCTCATATCATCCTGGGGCTATGTGGAGAAGAATATCAAGAAAATAATGTAATTAATAACAGAGACATGGGAGATGTCAAAGAGCATGGTATCTTTTGGAACTAGGGCACAAACTTTTCATGATTATCTACAGGCGGACTTGAAAAACAAGGAAGGTTTCTACCTCGATGTGGTTGTACCATTTGGTTTTAAAGTTACCAATATGACTGAGTTGAGAAGAAGAGAGGAGTATCTCCCTTTTCCAAACCGGATAAGACAACTAAACACATGCTAGAAGGAAAAGGTTAAAAAAATGAATATTATTTCCCAAGCATGCAGCAAGGACATAACAAGAAGAGAAGAATTATTCAAGAAGATAATTGAGATAGATCTAGCTGGTAGTACCAATGAGGTCCAAGACCCAAAATTGATAATCAACTCATTTTTTTTAACCAAACAAGCATTTGGTTAACAAGTTCAGATCTTTAAAGGGTTATCATTTGAAAAATTATATGGCATTATTGAGTATAGTGAAGATGACGTGGAAAACTAGCTATTTGATTATTCGATTAAAAATCAAGATATTGAAGAAGCTTTGTGGAACATTTCTATTGATCTAATGGACTTGGAAGATGAGCTCTTAAAAAAAAAAATCCAACATGAAATCAACGTGGCTCCAATGAGGAAATACATCGAGGAGTGGTTTAAAAATGTTGTCGACAAACTTACCGATGAAGTGAAAAGGATGGTTGAGACGGTTCCTATAACCTCTGAGGAAATACATAAAAGTACATCAACAAGAAAGTGACAAACCACAATATACCATCATAGTAAGCTCATACTAATCACATCTTTTTGTCTTTATCAAGATCTCCATCCAGTTACTTCACCTCTTTAAATAGAAAGGTTTAAGCGAAGACTAATAATTTCTTTTTTCTTCTTACCAGGTCTTCTTGCCTTCCACTAACCACTTTATTCTTTATAAAAACATCATTCTTATACATATTTTATTTATGGTCCGTGATATCTCCAATGTCAGTCATTATGACAAGCATATTTTAATTTTAGAGAATATGTATTGAACTATATATTTTTTAGAAATTCCAAGATATCTATTTTGGGAACAATCTCGATTGTACTTTGTAACCTAGTTTTTTCTAAATATAAAGTATTTGAGGTTGATCTATCGTTATCTCCATTTGGGCTGCCCATATACTACTTTGTCAAAGTTATCTTATGCATGTGAATCATTTTCTTTTAGTTTTTATTTGATCAAAAATATTTATCCCTACTAAGATGGATGTGAGGAAGTTCTATTTATTTTCTTTAAATGCTTGAATGTGTGTGTTTCCTGGTCCATTCTCAGGAACTCTCTTTTTAAAAGAAAAATAAAAATATTTTCTATTTTCTTTTATATCTATTTTACTTTCCTTTGACGGACTTCTTTAAAAGTCCAACATTTTACAAATATCGGACACATGAGTACCACGTCTATAAAAACATAGGAGGATTTGCATCCTCGTGAGGTTTTCGTTTCGATCCTAATGGATTCAAGAATCAACAAATACTTGGTAGCATGTGAGCACTATTGAGACAAATGCTTACTGTAAACATGTACTAGATATAACTAACATCTCCTCTAGGAGAACCTTCTTGTTTTGTTTCTAGGTTACCATGGAGCAATGATTGATGACAACACTAGAAGAGCATTTCTCTCATTCCTTATTATTGTATTTATTAATTTTTACCCTTGTTTCAGGTAGGCCACAAGATATATCTCTAAAGGAGCTACTGTGATGATTGTTCTCGCTATTGTTTTATTATTATTATAAAGAGTATTATTCTTGTCTTTTGTTTCTCCCTTGTTGTTATTTTTCTAGGAAGGTCATAGGTGATAACCCTAAGGAATTTATAGTGATGGTTGCAGGAGGAAACATATTATATGAAACATGAAGAAGACTATCCAAGCTATATACATGACCATATACATCCATGTACTAAAGAAAAAGAAGAAGAAGAAGAAGAAGAAGTTATGTTTGCTAGATACAAAATATCTCATATGAAGACAGATCATGAAGAACATAAGACTCCAAACATGACAAATCAAATCCCTCTAGTGAATTTTATCACTCTTTATATCATCATGAAGAGTTAGTAGAGCCAAAAGGGCCTACCCAGAACCAATTCAATAACCAGAAAGAGACCAGCATGGGCCCATGACACTTTGCAGGATGAAACAAAATATAGCATTGAGGATACATATCAGAGGGAGAAGATGGCTCCAAATATTATAGACTCAGAGGGAGTCAATCCTCATAGGGAGCATGGAGACTTAGATTAATATTAATCTTAGTGAGATTCAATGGCTTAGAGACTTTCATTCATAAATTATCCCACCTCATATTCATATGGGAGAAAGATATGTCGTCTAGGATTGACAGACATATTCCATGAGTCGATAATACTAGATCATAGATTCAAATATTTCTAGGGGACATGAAATGTTCTGAGAATATTCCTTTGTTTCAATGACAAAGGATAAAGTCAGTCAGAATGAGTGGGATATGTATTTTTTCTTAAGATCAGAAAGGAAGTCAATGGTGACTTCCAAGATTGATCTAACAGATCAAGCATGTTTTCGATAATATTATAGATATGTACAAAGCCTAAGGATTCTCCCAACAATATGGATAATACTATGACAAGATAGTTTCTCCAATAATCAAAATAAGTATTTATAGAACAAACATGATTCATTAAAAATAAGTCGACAAGGTATGAGATTCATATGGAGCAGGTATGGAAATCCCTTCATTTGATATTGAGTTATCTCCAGTGCCATTTGGTGGAGTACATTATTTGGGTCTAGTACCACTGCATTCATGACTTGGTACAAAAGTGAGTTGTGAAGCTCTAATATGTTGGCACATATGAGCAAGTAGCAGATGTGTTGACTAATCCTTTGTCTCATGTGAAGTTTGAGTACTTCCAAGAAAAGCTCGGTGTAGTCTGAAAGGACCTCCCTCGAAAGGGGGAGTGATGTTGATGATACTATGGTATCCTGACCAACAACGAGTAGCTCAATTACACTTTTATATACTATGGGACTCATCATTCCTGGGAGGATCTCAAAGGTCTGGTAAGGAGGATCTATCAGAGTACATGTGCATGTATATTCCAGTTGTGATCAATAGTGGTAGCTCAATTATGATTCTATATCCTAGGTAATCTTATGATTCCTAGGTAGATCTTGAAGGTTGGGTAAGAACAATATGTCATAGTACCACAAATGTTTTCGTTGATGGACCTTCCTCATTTTGTTTCCATTGATATTTCCGTTCCAACATCGTGCCATTTATATTGTTGCTCCAACTTCGTGTTATTGATGTTGATATTCCAACTTTATGTTGTTGATGTTGTTGTTCTAGCTTCGTGTTATTTATGTTGATGTTCTAGCTTCATGTTGTTGACGATGATGATGTTACTTCAACCCCACGTTGCAGATGATGATGATGCTTAGTTTCTACTGATGTTGATGCTGAGAAAAACTTTGGATGATTTATAGATATGACTAACTTTGTTCCCAATGTTGATGACATTGTCCCCTCCTCTTGATGATGTATTGAGTCCATTCAGTTGTTATTAATGTTTTCTGTTGAATTCCCTTCTTGTTAAGGGGGATTGTTGAAATATTGTAACTTCAAGGAATATTCTACCTGAGAGAGAGTTGAATAATACTATTATATTATATTTAATTAGGCCCTATTGTGCTTTAGTAAAATGCATCCCTATTGTGTCTTGAGAGTTAATTGTAAATTAAGAGGGTAAAGTGATAGGTCATCCCATAACTAATTATAGGTTGGACAAACCACTGTTTTAAGAGAGGCCATCGCCTCATTTGGATACACACAACATCCAACTTTGTAGTGCACAAGTCTTGGAGGAGAAATTGTTGCAACTAGGGGTGACGTCAAGGAGGGTTTTGGTACATATCTTGGTAATTCCTCGTTAAATGGTGCGCTACTATTCCTACTGAAGGAGTAGAGGAGGATATTCTATTCGGTCGTTGGTCTATCTATATTGAGGAATTTTTTGTTGGGTTTTCTCCCCCATGAGGATTTCCGAGGATAATTTTTGTGTGTCTATTGTTTCTATGATTTCCTCTCTTTCAATGATCTTATTTGTGCAACTAATGTGATAAATGATTATAATAATGAATAAGAATCTTAAGTACTAGCTGTATAAGTAAAAATTCAACAAAAATAGGTGCAGTGGTTAATAACTATTTTAGTTTTTTGAAACTTTCCTGACACATCTTAGTCCATTTAAATCTGATACCCTTTTCTATAAAGAGGTTATTGGATAACATAAATTTGAAAACCCCTCAATAAAATTACAATAATACCATGTCTGGTTCAAAAATTAGTCTTAAGAATGTCTTGATCTTTAATCCTAACGTGATGGTATCTTGACTGCAAGTCTATTTCTGAAAATATTTTAGCCTCTCCTACTTGGTCAAACAAGTCATCAATATGGGGTAAAGGATAATTATTTTGTATGGTCATATTATCTAATTTCTTGTAATCAATGCACAACCTAAATGTTCCATCCTTGTTTTTAACAAAAAGGACAGGTGATCCCCGCAAAGACACACTTGATCTAATGTACCGTCTATCCATCATCTTTTAAATATGCATTCTAAGTTCAGTCAACTCAGGTATGCTCATTATGTAAGGTTATTTAGATACTATTTCATATTTTGGTGTTTAATCTATTGTAAAAACAATGTCCCTTCTAAGAGGCAGTCCTGAAATTTCTTCTGGAAACAAATCTTGAAATCCTTGCAATATAGGGTCTAGAGTTAGAAAAAATTTAAACACTTCATATTTTCTTTCATTTATGTGTACCACATATATTTCGCAACCTTTTCTGGTGTTTCACTTCAATTGCAAGGAAGAAATATGTCTTACTGAAACAGCATAAGGTATTCCTTTAACTGTTCTTCCTTCTCGAGATTCATCTAAATAGTCAAAAGTTTTGATTCGAAAATTTACAACAACTAAATGCTTTTCTAGCCATTCCATGCTTATGAGTAAATCACAGGACCCCAAAGGTAATAAGTTCAAATCTACCTGATTTTCTATACCATCCATGGTTACCATGCATTCTTTTACCAACTCTACAACCTTTCGTTTAGGCCCAATAACTAACTGTACGAACTAAGATGTTTTATGCTTAACCTTATTCAATTAACAATCTTATACTATAGTAGGAGAAGCATAAATTAAACTTGCACCAAGATCTATTAAAATAGATACATATTTTTGATTAATCATACCTTTAATTTCCAACATAACAGGTTGATGATCAGCGTGTAGATTTTTTAAGGCTACATTAATTTTATGTGTACATATTGCCATGTTGTTAACTATTGTTGCTTCCTGAATATTAAGTATTTCCAAGTTTATGTTCTTCTTCAAAGGACAATATATGTACAAATGAGGTTCTTTGTATCCCCAACATTGAAATGGTGGTATAGCTTCTTTATTTACCGAATCAACTAGATTACTGCTATTATGGGTTGATACACTTTGTTGATGACCACTTAATCAGTTTCTCCTAACCGGTGCATTATGTGATGAATAACGTGAATTCTTAAACTGTTTCTTCATGGGATCGAACTTGTTGTCCCTGGTCATATTATTCCATGTTTTTGTACTTTCAATCCTTTGTTTATGAGTATAACACAACTTACCATGTCTTATTATTTATTCCATTGTCATGGGATTTAGGAACTCAATTTTAGCGTTGTATGCTTGAGGTAGACAGCTCATAAACCACCGTAATTGTAATTTTTTTTCCCTCCCTAAGGTAAGGTACATATCTCATCATATTTACAAAATTGGTAACAAAATATTCGATAGTCATTTGTCCTAGCTTAAGGTCATAAAATTCCTTAAATTTCAAAACTCGGTACTATAAGTTTTTTTAATTCACTCGATAATTTGTTACTATGCCACTTCCTTTTTTTAGTTTTAAATGTTTCCTTCTATAAAGTGTTTTTTTCATAACTATTTTCACTTTCTTAAGTTAACCACTATGTTTTGTCACTAAACAGTAGGTGTTATTTTCGTATGTGAGATTCATCCTTAGAGAATTATTTCTTAGCATTGTTGAAGGTTTGTCCTACATTCCTAATTTTTTTATCTCCATCATGTTCTTAAGTGGGATATCATTTCACTCTTCTTGTTCCTTACTAGCCTTCAAAAGATTTTCCTTATGTGCTTTACTACTCTGTAATTATGCCCTTAAGCTACACATAGTTTCTAGCAATCCTAATAAGTTATATTGAGGTTGCTCACTATTTAATTTTACATGCATTTGTGGTTTACTTGGTGTTGATTTTCCAATTTCTTGAGCCATAACTTCTTATTCTTGTTTATGATAAATAAAAAACATAATTGATGTCAATATTTCTCTTTAATAAATTTTTAACGATTGCATATACTAGTACATTTTTAAGTGTAACATTTCTATTAGTTTTGAATCCATAAGGCCATAGTATTTGAACCATGCTCTAATACAATTTCTAAAGTCTCTTAACACCATTTATTTTTTCTTTAACAATTTTCCATACATGATTCTTTTATAT
>SNQJ01S0015600.1:43717-56852 GCA_010110895.2 Picea sitchensis | reverse complement strand
TCACAAATTCCTTTTAAATACTAAAATGAATAAAGTGGAGAACAATAAGGTGAAACCCAAGTATATTTATGGAAATGATATCATGAAAGGTGAATGGGGCGATGAAATGTGAAGAATGATGAAGGGAAAGGTGGATGAGAATATGACATTTCTGAGCCCCAACAATCTGATAACATATATTTATGAACTCTACTTATTTTGTGTAATGTTGACATACCTGAGATCGAAGCTACTCTAGTATAGATAAGCTATCAATCTAACTTCGATATGCCTAGTTTTGCAAGCCAATCAGTTAATTCTTCTTACTTATTGTTTAGACATTTCCTTTCACATTATAAATAAATCTACTCTTTGCTTACCTAATTTGTTGTAACTAAAAGCTTACATGAATGTACTTAATCTAATAGCCTTGCTCATAAAAGCTTACATGCATGTACTTAATGTAATAGCCTTGCTCATAAAAGCTTGCATGAATGTACTTAATCTAATAGTATCACCTCTAGTAGGTAGGTGTTTTGGATCTTCAAGGCTTCTAGTCTTCTTTTCAGCTGGCGAAAGTATCACTGTTTGGGTAGCATACCCATGACCACCATGGTTTTGGTGTGAAAATAGAGCTCCACAATGTGGTAAAACTTTGTGTTTTTGGTTTGAGTACACCCAGATCAGGAATAAAACCGCCCATCTAAAAATCAACCTCATCATCTTCTTTAAAGTCTCGGATTAATTAAACCTCAGTTTCAAGCTCATAAATTTTAACTTTTTCTTCCTCTAGGACAAATTCATCAAAAAATTATGTAGCATCAATGGTCGCTTTCACAGCACAAGAAGGATACGCAAAGAAGAACGAGGTTTCTATCCTCTGGAATCCATGTCTAGACTGATGAGAGAGAGAACTAAGCCTTTCGAACCATCAAGAAAAGAGATGTAGTGACATGTATAACATAGAAGAACATAAACATAAGTATTACCATCACAATCCGCAATTAACATACTTAAATCTTGAATGAAATTGATGTGACATTTATCCTAATCTTCCTAATTAATTCTACTCATGGGTGGTCAAATTATTTGAATTTGTGTCCATCGACCCTTCTTTATGTTGTATTATGTTGTCATTGATGTCAAAGGATTGATGCCAAAGGGTTAATGTCAAGTATTTCCATAGTGATGAGCTTGTATCATTGATGTATTGATTTTTGGATGATGTGGTCATGGATGAAATTGATGTTAAAGGGTTGATGTCATGAGGTGTCACAGTGATGTGTTTTAATGAATGTAACATTGATGTCATGTCATGGCTGATAGGAAGAATCAATTGGATGAACCCCAAAGTGTTCCCCTTATGGTGAAATTCCTCAAGGGAATATGCTTTGCAAAGTCCAAATGGTTAAGTGGTTGAGTCATCCTAGACATGGAGCTAAGGAACCCAAGGTTGGTTGTGGAATAATGTAATGAAGATCAATGAATTTGTAAGTGATACTACTTTATATGGATAGTGCTTGTCATGCCATTTTTTATGATATGTTGTAAGACACCTAGATCCTCACGGTTATGGAGATATGACCTTGTAAAGTTGGATAACCCACATGAGTTATCTAGAAGCCCCTAGAAGGTCAAAGAAATCAAGAATCCCAAAGAAGTCAAATTATTCTAGAAGATCCATGAAGAAGGTTGACTAGTCAAAGTGGTTAGTCATGGGTTAAGTGTTTGCAATAAGAAAATGATTAAAACTAAATTAGTTTCAACTAGAAGTGGAGATTTTACTATTTTTGGATAAAGTGGTTTTAAGTGGACAAAGTGGTTAGAAGTGGGTTATCCCCAAAAGATGGAAGTTGTTTAGATAATAATTCCTAGAGGAARCCACTTRGACAAGTATAAATAAGAGATCAAGGGTATCTTATGTGAATGAATCTAGTGTGCATATTGAATATCTTTTTTTCGTGAAAGATTCATTGCAGGTACTCATGGATGCATCAGAAGTTCCGCAAATCTGAGGTTGCAAGGAAGTTTGACGACGAAYGTTTTGGAGGTTTAGAAAACCCTAGTAGTTTTGATGTCATGAGGTCTCAGAGTGATGTGTTTTCATGAATGTAACATTGATGTCATGTCATGGCTGATAGGAAGAATCAATTGGATGAACCCCAAAGTGTTCCCCTTATGGTGAAATTCCTCAAGGGAATATGCTTTGCAAAGTCCAAATGGTTAAGTGGTTGAGTCATCCTAGACGTGCAGCTAAGGAACCCAAGGTTTGTTGTGGAATAATGTAATGAAGATCAATGAATTTGTAAGTGATACTACTTTATATGGATAGTTCTTGTCATGCCATTTTTTATGATATGTTGTAAGACACCTAGATCCTCACGATTAGGGAGATATGACTTTGTAAAGTTGGATAACCTGCATGAGTTATCTAGAAGCCCCTAGAAGGTCAAATAAATCAAGAATCTCAAAGAAGTCAAATTATTCTAGAAGCTCCATGAAGAAGGTTGACTAGTCAAAGTGGTTAGTCATGGGTTAAGTGTTTGCAATAAGAAATTGATTAAAAATAAATTAGTTTCAACTAGAAGTGGAGAGTTTACTATTTTTGGATAAAGTGGTTTTAAGTGGACAAAGTGGTTAGAAGTGGGTTATCCCCAAAAGAAGAAAGTTGTTTAGATAATAATTCCTAGAGGAAGCCACTCAGAGAGGTATAAATAAGAGATCAAGGGTATCTTATGTGAATGAATCTAGTGTGCATATTGAATATCTCTTTTTCGTGAAAGATTCATTGCAGATACTCATGGATGCATCAGAAGTTCTGCAAATCTGAGGTTGCAACGAAGTTTGAGGACTAACGTTTTGGAGGTTCAGAAAACCCTAGTAGTTTTGATGTCATGAGGTGTCACAGTGATGTGTTTTCATGAATGTAACATTGATGTCATGTCATGGCTGATAGGAAGAATCAATTGGATGAACCCCAAAGTGTTCCCCTTATGGTGAAATTCCTGAAGGGAATATGCTTTACAAAGTCCAAATGGTTAAGTGGTTGAGTCATCCTAGACATGCAGCTAAGGAACCCAAGGTTGGTTGTGGAATAATGTAATGAAGATCAATGAATTTGTAAGTGATACTACTTTATATGGATAGTGCTTGTCATTCCATTTTTTATGATATGTTGTAAGACACCTAGATCCTCACGGTTAGGGAGATATGACCTTGTGAAGTTGAATAACCCGCATGATTTATCTAGAAGCCCCTAGAAGGTCAAAGAAATCAAGAATCTCAAAGAAGTCAAATTATTCTAGAATCTCCATGAAGAAGGTTGACTAGTCAAAGTGGTTAGTCATGGGTTAAGTGTTTGCAATAAGAAAATGACTAAAAATAAATTAGTTTCAACTAGAAGTGGAGATTTTACTATTTTTGGATAAAGTGGTTTTAAGTGGACAAAGTGGTTAGAAGTGGGTTATCCCCAAAAGAAGGAAGTTGTTTAGATAATAATTCCTAGAGGAAGCCACTTGGAGAAGTATAAATAACAGATCAAGGGTATCTTATGTGAATGAATCTAGTGTGCATATTGAATATCTGTTTTTCGTGAAATATTCATTGCAGGTACTCATGGATGCATCAAAAGTTCCTCAAATCTGAGGTTGCAAGGAAGTTTGACGACGAACGTTTCAGAGGTTCAGAAAAACCTAGTAGTTTTATGAAGTTATACATGGGCTGCAGTGGGCCAGGGAATGTACATATGTAGGATGAAGAAGGCTAAGGAACATATATTTGAAAAGGTCAAGAAAATATTAAGGAGATTCTAGTGCCAGGTTCTTGAAGTCTGAAGCAATTTCCGAGTATCTCATTCTACAAGTTCATATCTGCTACAGATGTTCTGGTATGGTTATATGTTGTCTTGATTGTTATATATACTCATGGTATCATGAATGCTTAAAGTATTCTTGGTATGGGTGTTATCATGTTTGGATATGGTATATTTGGGTTGGTTGGTCAAGTGGTTATGTTCATATATGTTTGAGGGATATCTATGTTTTGTGATGGTGTATGCATGAGGAACATTCATAGGTTGTTGGATGTTGTATATTTGTTTGTGGTTGGAATGGTACAATTTCGGAAGTGATAGGACGGTTGTAGTGACAGGTTACAAGTGGATATGATAGAAGCAGTAAGGGTCTTGTTATTGAACAAATTGGTAAGTGCAAACACAAAACAGATCTCCCTAGTTTCACCCTGAAACTAGAACAAAATAAGATAGAATATAAAACTTTCCCTAAGTTTTAATTACCAAGCATACTAACTAACAAGAGATAAATGAAATACCTTTTAAATGTCATTTTTCCTCAGTAGTGTTATCCTCACTCTGTTCCAAGGCCTATGAGATGTTGAAACTGTAAAAAGACATAAGCCAACATAGTGAAGGAAACAACATATACTCAACAAAACCTATGTATGTGATCAAGGATTCATACAATAAAATAAGAACAATTTTATGGGAAAAAAATATATCACTGCATTAAAGATATGAAAAAGAAAAGAAACCCAATGCCTTGATGTTGTAAGGTCCCTTCAAATAGTTCTTTGCTTCCCACACACTTCTACTCCATGGATTCTGAGACTATAGATTTGAAAATCACTCACAATATCACCTTGGAAAAGTGAAACTCAAAGCCAACATAGAAGCTCCAAAAACTCCAAGCTACAAAACTCAAGAACTAGTTAACTCAAGAAATTACCAGCCAAGAACTAGCCAACTAGATTTCCCCATGAGAACTCTTATCATTTTATAAGATGAAAATGATAGGTTTAGGAGGTTACGATGATCCCAGTAGAACAGGGATGTGACTGATATCCAAACCAATCGGAGGTCACCTCACCCTTGAAATTTCTATTCTAGAAAGGTCGAGAAGATGACCTTTTTCTTCGTAAACAAGATCATCGCACCCTTAGAATTGGGAAAATTGTGACAAAACTGCAGGACACTATGGTGAAACATGAGAGGATCCTAAATCGTCTCACCCTTAACATTGAGCAAGGTGCAATGATCTCTTTTTATAAGGTTTTTACAAAGGAAAAGATAATTTTCTTCTTTATGGGAAAATGTGTCTTCATTTTTCTTCAGCGATTCAGACCATTGATTCTTCTAAAGACAAAGGATAGGTGTAAACCATTAATGGTCATAGTGGTGAAGAAAATAATGTGTAACTGTAGGTCTCCCAAAGCATGAAGTTAGAACAAAGTGATAGTTGAAATCCTTTTTCGAGTGTGTGTAGGGAACAGGTAACACGTCGGTCAGAAACCTGCCAACAAACAAGGAAATACAATACAATAATATATCATCACTGATGTAGGAATTCCCATAATCAAAATAAAAGTGACTGAAAGCATAAATGTCAAATTTCAAAGATCCATGTCAAGTAAGACAGGTCATGGCCACCAAATATACGTTGTGGATCCATGCCATTATGACTCAAATATGAACATAGCTACCAAAAATACACTCTGGATCTATGTGTTAAAGACTCAAAATTTATCATATCCCCAAGACATACACTGTGGATCTATGCAACTGTCCAATCCGAATATACTCCAATGCAACCTGAATCTGTCAGAAAATATCTAGGGTCTTCTTCTCCATAACCCTATAGTACGAATCTAACCATGCAAATACACGTGTTGAATGTCAAACATGGTAGAAAGCACTTGATTACTATTACTTAGTGTATATATTTAACAAGTGCAAGGGGAATCACCATTAATGGAAATGAATCCCAAGGTACACAAGTACAATCCAACAGGTGTGAATTTATGAGATGAAGTCAAACACTCGACAAAATCTCCCAATCAGGGCTCAATAATGAAAACCCACTATCGAAAGCGAGGAAATATTCCATTGAGGCATGGAAGTTCCAAGGTACCAATTAGTTTTTAATTGTAACTCCTAGATAATGAGTTGAAGTCGACAAGAAAAGACTCGTAACAGGAGGTCCTTAATGTATCCGCCATCAATGACACAAAATGGGTAACACGATTTGAAGTAGATCAGAGTAACAAGTGATTCATGACTGACTCAGGGATCGTCGACACAATATAAGGCTTAAGGACTACATAAATGACTAACGCAATAGAAGGCTTAAGGACTACATAAATGGTCGATGCAAGAGAACGCTTTCCTGGTTGAAATTCTCTTTGAAGATATTGATGACATGACAATTGTCTTGGAAACACTAAGTCAACAACATGGATCACAAATGAAATTACAATCTTAGAAAGGAGTATGATAAAGAGACAATAAAAAAATTTCTCCTAGACACAAACAGAATGAAAGGGTGTCATGTTAAAAGAAACTCTTCCATATAATAAAGGGTTAGATACATTTATTTCCCAATTTCCCCCCACAATTTTTGGGGAATACCTCTTTATTTTTACACAACCTTGAGAAGGATAACATATGCCGGAAATGTAAGATCATCCTTCAGATAATTCCCTCAAATTATGTTTAATAAACCCTAGGAAGGACTGGTTCGGTCCCATATGAGCCTTTCGATGTTTGTTTTAGGTGTTCGAAGAAAGTAAACTCAATGTTTTTTCATATTTAGAGAGTCTGAAAAACACTTAAAGGAAACTCCAAAATGTCCTTTTTCGTAAAGTTGTCTCATGAGATTGAAAAAAAGATAAACCACCACTCAACATACACTTTATTCAAACACTTTAACGAGCGTGAAAAAGAACAAGATCGCTCATAAATATTTTTATGTTTAGAGAGTCTAAAAAGAGATTCAAGGGAAGTCCAAGGGGTTCATTTTTCATATAACCTTTATGAGTCCTAAAAATTGATAAAAGTTTACTCAGTTACATTCTCATTGATTTATGAGCATGATAAAGAACAAAGACCAAACTCAGGATTGTTTTCATTTTTGTGCAAGCTTAAAACAAAACAAAACTATGCTTGGGATAGATTTTATTTTGACACAAGGTTTAAAACTAAACAAAACTATGCTTGGATGTGGTTTCATTTTTACACAATCTTGAACCAGAGGAAACCATGATTGGCATAGTTGGTTTTATTTTTACACAATCTTGAACCAGAGAAAACTAGGCTTGCGACTTCCAAATGCATTATCCAGGGATGGTTGGTACTTTGTTCCTAGATTAAGAAGCTAGTGACTTAACTTCATCATGAAATTCAGAGGCTATAAGCATTTACCCCAAGCTTTGTTTTGTCCAACAGAACACGGGGATGAAATGAAGCTTCAAATACTATATGTAACAAAGTACTTGACTCAATCGAAGAGGGGGGAAAACACTATTTCATTTTTTAATGAGCTTGACACAAGAACAAGAACTATGATCAAGAATCTAGGTTCAATCCCCAGACCCTTGTTTCATTGTCTAACAAGATTGAAATAGGAGAAGATCTATGCTCATAACCTATGTTTCATTTTCTAACGAGGTTTCCAAAGAGACACAAAAACTATCCTCGCAAGATCCATTTCATTCTTTAACGAGGTTTCCATAGAGAATAAAAACTATCCGTGTAGCTAGTTTCATTTTTTAATGAGCTTGAAATCAGAAAACCATGCTCAAATCTCTCTTCTTGATCATGGATTCCAATAAGATGATGCTTTGGAAGGACACCATGTCAAGGGACAAAACTCGGTCATAGTTGCCAAGAGATCTTCACTGGACAAAAGAAACACACTCTGGAAGGAAGACATGTCAAGGGTCATGACAAGGGTAAGGAGATCAGGCTCTAAAATCCCTATCGAAGAGACCACCATGTCAATTACCAGATATAAGTGATAAGAGACTGATATTACAGTGAGAGGTTCATCTTCATCGGCAACTAAAAGAATGGGAGACAATGCCACATAATTGACTTGTGGCGGGGGCGATACTGTCTGCATATAAGCACCATTTAGGGAGGTCATTGAGTCAGGACCAACGAATGAAAGTTGATCAATAATCACAATTCTTCCATCGTAAGGGAAATAAATCACATGAAAAAGAGTGTACATGATAACTTTCATGGCATAAACATAGTATCTCCCAAGGAGTAAATCAAAATCCAAGGGGTCTTGGACTACCATGACGTTAATAAATAAATTTTTCCCTCCCAAAGTTACGGGAAAATGAGGAAGGGTCCTTAAAGGTTTACTGGTTCTTCAGTTAAATTTAATAGATTCTACGTAACTGGCACAAGATGAGGATGACCCAAAGCTTTCCAAGCAATAGAGGACAAAATACTAATGGGCATACCTTTATCTACCAACATCTGAGGAACGTCCTGATCACAAACCTGTATGGTAATCTTGAAAGAAATGTGAGAGGTAAGACGAGGTCCATTTAGATCACCCCAATAAAAAATGATATCTTCATTACTTGGAGGGGGTTCCATGGGAGAAGGAGGAATTCTCCCTAGCACGATAGATTCTATATCAATAAGAAAAACATGGGCAATATCGAGTTTACTCTCTAGCGGGAGAGTAGGATCGAGTGATGACGAGATCAGATCGACCACTTGAGTTGCATTCTCCAAGGGAAGAATGGGGTCAACGGATGGAAATGGATCAACCTCTTGGGTTTCATTCTCTATGCGAGAGTGGGATCGACTGAGGATGGGATAAAATCTACCACTTTTTCAACTGGTTCAACTAAGGAAGTGACCATATTGACTACCTGATCAATTGAACCGACCGATGAAGGGACCATATTGATCATTTCATCAATGACAGGTGGGTTGAGAGTAAGGTTACGGTAAAAAGTCGAAAGTTTAGGCTAGGAAATAGTCATGTCTTTCAGTAATTTGGAGGCTTCGCCCATATGAGGGAAAATGTGAGTTTGATGACTCCCTCTGCATAACATACACAAGAACTTCACTCTACTTTTCTTCTTCCCAATGGTATCCTGACTAGTTGACAAGAGGTCATCAACAAGTTGTTCAAAGGTTGACGACATGTGCTAGAGAGGGAGTGTAAGTTTTAAACCTGCGAAGTAAATCAATGCATATATATTCTTAAGCAATACAGAAATTAATCAATGGCTCATACACGGAATACACAGAGATCTTTACCGGAAACCCTCAACCGGGAAAACCTTTCTTATTTCCATTATATCTAATTTCACCATTCGCCATATAATATATACAATGTTTTTAGGTATTCCGTAGATACCAAAACCCTAATCCCTTAATCCGAGATTAATTTACTAATCAACTAAAAATAGCAAAATCCGCTAAAAATAGCAAAAACCGCCCAAAAAAAAATTTTGTACGGATCGTCAGACGCAGTTGTCGTATCTGATGCACCCACACACACACACACATGAAAAGAATATAACACATACCCAACAGGGAGTGTATACCATGCTTCTATAACCTTGGATAAACCAAGGAAATCTTTAAGAAGATGGGTACCCATACAAATCCTACAAGGGTACTTAGGATTATGGGGTGTCTCGGTGATCTTAGCACCATCAACATTCCCAACATGATTATCAGTAACTAGTTGTTTTCCGACATGTTTTGAAGTGGTTGGAAATTTGGACCCTTTCTTATTTTTCTTCTTCTTAATCTTCATTTTCTTCTTCTTATTATCCACTGGGTTACTAGCTTAAGAGCTTTCACTTGGTGAAGAATATGAAAGAGAATAAGACCTTGCAAGTGAAGAAGGAGAATAATATCTTACTATTGAAGAAGGTGAAGGATCAACATGAGGTTGATGTTCTTGGGGGGAAGTGCTTACAACCAAAGAAATTTCTACATTCGAGATTACTTGAGTGGAAAAAACCATACCGGTAATCCAATTGTGAGACCTAGAAGGCTCAAAGTATCAATGTAAGGAGGACCAACATTTTTGTAAGAAGGAAAAACAAAAGGCTCCCCCAAAGCAGGGGTTGCTTCATTGGTCGTTTTGGGAAATGAAGCCATAAATATAGATACAACTTAAGGCCTGTAAGGGAAAACAAAGAGAACATGCTAAAAATGTAGTATGAAAGCAAGCAAACAAAACCTTCTCACAATGAAAGCACAAGTTGGTGACTAAATCCAATGTCGCGGGAACAATGTAAGAAAGGGATGAGATAGAGTGGGTGGAAAAGTTACGTTGACAATATGATTTTATGGACTTATGCCTTGGTGTAGATTTCCACACAATAAATGTGGATTTATCCTCCAAGGAGCCCGAGTGATTTTGGCCTACGTCAATTCCTGGTACAACTAAGACTTCCCCTTCATCACCACCTCATGTATTACCCTAAAGAGAAAGGCCACTAAGGCTAAAAAATACAAAAATGATGCATTGGGAAATAGTCGACAGTCCGACACACACGTAAGGGCAGAGCAACTGAGCCTGAAATCGCCTTGAGAATACTCTTCTAGTCTCAATGTGACTTCATGATTGACCCTTGTGTGAGATCAGTTTCCCATGACAAAATGTAATAAGTGGATTTACCACTCCCTAGCACAAGATTCTATGTTTTTTTATAGCTTTGGAAATTTATCTTTCACACCTATTCCAAAGCCCTACACCCTAAGCTAAGTTAGATTTGCTACAAGAAAATATAAAAATCTCTAATCAATTTTTATAAGCGCTTTATTTTAAGGATGGTCTTTAGTCAAGAGGAAAATTGCATGGACTAAATGATATTTTGACCAACTCTAAACAATGCAAAGAAATGAGAATGAAAATATTTCACTTCGATGAAAGCTATATTATGAGAAGGAGAAAATTTTTATCATTCCCAGATGCACAATGTACCAAAATTTCATTAAACTCATCAATATCAAGATCTTCAAGAAATGAGCCAAAGAGACTGTACACCAATACATGATTCTTGGCCCACCTGGCCATGAGGGGGAAATGTTTTTAAGAATTCAATACCAAAAATGCCAAAAACCATGCAATTTCACTACTTCAAATGCAAGGATGCCCCCAATCTAATGCAAAGTAAGATTTTTTTATTTTTTTTTGAAAGTTACAATAAAATAAATAGTGAGATTTCTCAAAACAAAAGCAAACCAAACTATTTTTTTTCTTTTCAAATGAACTATTCAGAAAAAAGAAGTGTTAATTCACTAAACAACCCTAAAGAAAAACAATGCTTTGTAATTGAAAGACACTCAAAGAAAGAGATCAAATATTTCCAAAGAAAACAAGCTAAAACAAAGAAAATATGACTATAAGAAGATTCAAATACTATCAAGTAGACTGTAATCAGGCTATAATCAAACCCAAAAATTCATCCCAAAACCATATCTAAGATCTAGGCAAGAAAAAACCATGAAAAATTATTTTTTCACCCAATCATCGCAGGTTACTAGACTAACACAGTGAGATGATCTGGATCGTCACAGGCTATAGAATAGTACAGTGTGAATATTTCTCACTGTGTCTCAAATAAGGGTGCGACGAACACCTAGAAAATGGAAAAATTTAAAAACATGAAGGTTTTTCTGTGAATTCAACAGTGAGTGAGTTAGAAAATCAGAAACTCAAGAAAACAATCAAGGAAACAAGACTACTAGGGAAGCAATTTGTTCCCCAATATGGTCACCAATTTTGTTATCATACAAATTGGTAAGTGCAGACACAAATAGATATCCCTAGTTTCACCGTGAAACTAGAACAAAACAAGACAAAATATAAATGTTTCCCTAAGTTTTAATTATCAAGCATACTAACTAACAAGAGATAAATGACATACCTTTTAAATGTCATTTTTCCTTTCTAGTGTTATCCTCGCTTCGTTCCAAGGCCTATGGGATGTTGAACCTATAAAAATACATAATCAAATGAAGTGAAATAAATAATGTATACTCAACAAAACCTAGGTATGTGATCAACGAGTCATACAATAAAATAAGAACAATTTTATGGGAAAGAAATATATCATTGTATTAAATATATGATAAAGAGAATACAACCAATGCCTTGATGTTGTAAGGTCCCTCCCAACAGTTCCTTGGTTCCCACACACTTCTTCTTCACATATTCTAAGACTGTATATTTTAAAATCACTCACAATCTCACCTTGGCAATGTGAAACTCAAAGCCAGCATAAAATCTCCAAAAACCCCAAGCTACAAAACTCAAGAACTAGCTAACTCAAGAATTTACTAGCCAACTATATTTCCCCATGAGAATGCTTCTTCTTTATAAGATGAAAAGGATAGGGTGAGGAGGATAGGATCATCCCACTAGAACAAGGATGCGACTCAAATCCAAACTGATCGGAGGCCACCTCACCCTCAAAGCTTCTATTCTAGAAACATGGAGAAGATGTTATTTTTCTTCATAAAAAAAATCATCACACCCTTAGAACTGAGAAAACTATGACAATGTCGCAGGCCACTATGGTGCAACCTGTGACAATCCTAAATCATCACACCCTTAACATTAAGCAAGGTGCAATGATCCCTTTTTATCGGGTTTTTACAAAGGAAAATATATTTTTCTTCTTTCTCAGAAAATGTGTCTTCATTTTTCTTCAGGGATTCAGGCCACCGATCCTTATAAAGAAAAAGGATAGGTGTAAATCATTAACATTCATAGGGGTGATGAAAATAATTTGTAACACGTCTGAAGGGCCAGAATTTTGAAGTTTTAGAAACCCTAGTTTTATTAAGGTGTGCGTAGGCTGACAGTGAAGGAAGACACATACAAACACGTGCTATAGCATAGAAAATTCATGCACATACACGTGTTGGAGTATAGATAGGTCACATACCTATTGATAGATTATTTTTGTCTACAAGATGCATCTTGTACTTAGGGATTGGATTCTTGACATCTTAGTTGGTGTTGAGATCTGCAATCCAAGTCTTGTATTTAGAGTTGGTACTCTATTGGAGTTATTTCTATTTTGTAACGAACCTCCTCGTTACGACGACAAACCTCTTATAACAAGTGTAATTTTTATTTTTATTTTTATTTTTAAAGAGTGCGCGTGTGTACAAGGATAATAAATACATTCAACTCTGCATCGCCACACAATGATGAACGTGGCACATGCAATTGGAACAACAACATAATGATCGAAGACGCACATCAAGTATATGCAAGAAAGGTACGACAATCAACCGACAAAATAAATAAGACTGACTACCTGCCTGTCCTACCCTGCAATGGTTAGGACCTCCAAGACACATAAG
>SNQJ01S0015600.1:13431-28928 GCA_010110895.2 Picea sitchensis | reverse complement strand
TCGCCTCGCAAGGGCGAGCTACCACTCCTCTCCGAGCTGGGAAATACTAACTCTCACAAGTAAATCAGTCAAGTCACTAATCCGGTAGCGTAATTTTACGCTAACAGCCGATTCGCTTTATTCTGATAGCCGATCCCCTTTCTTCCTCCTAATAGACGATCCCCTTTCTTCCTCCTCCTTCCTCTCCTTTATAGAGTTTTAGAACTTCCAGTCTTTCCCTAAATCTCATTTAATTTAAGTTTTAAATAAAAATCTTCTAAAAAATTTCCTTCGTACAAGTGTCATTCATCCCCCACATTCCTCCAATAATTATTTTCTTTAATTTATTAAATTGTCTTATTTCCCTCACCCACCTAGTGTTACTCCTAAATTTACTCCTAGGTGTCCCTAGATTTCCTTACAGGTTTTAAAGACTTTCCCTAAAATGAAGTTGCTAAATTAGTTCAATTTAGAAGGTTCTTAATTGCAGAATCTTTACTAAGTTGAGCTCCCACTTTTTACCATAATTTCCCCTCTTTATCTTTTTATGTTACCTCGATTCCCTAGTTTCCAAATTTTTATAATTTCCCTCTTTCCCCTTTTTATTAGAGCTAAAAACGACAGTTGTGCAATTTAACCTCTTTTCCTTTTATTATGAATTTAACATCTTTTTACACTTTCACAAGTTAAATAATTAAATTCGTCTTTACCTTTTATCCACACATTTTTTTTAAGTTCTTACTCTCTTTATTTTACCCAAAAATTTATGAAGTCCACAATTATTACTTAAGTGGTTTTTTTCTTTTTGTTTTTTAAACTTTATTATTTTATTTTTATAGAGATATTTTCTTAAGGGCAGAAATGTTTTTACCCCTAGTGAAGTTTTAGACTTAGAACTTAGATTCTAAACTGGGCGATATTTTAATTAGGGAAGTTGTTTTAAAATTTATTAATGAGATATTTATCTTAGGGCCATCTAGATTCGTTCCTTTATCATCATCAATGCAACGTGCCCTTCATGACGCAATACATGCTCCAAGGGTGCCACTCGCCACTTTTGTTTCTTTTGCGAGACGTGCCCTTCAGGACACACCACCTGCTCCAAGGGTGCTACTTGCCTCTTTTGTTTCTTTTGCACGACATGCCCTTCAGGACGCACCACATGTTCCAATGGTGCCACTCGCCTCTTGACTGATTGGTAGACATCAATAACCCCTGGAGTCAACACTTCGCTAGGTGAACTTGTGTGAGACTAAGGGATTATAAGGAATAAGGCCCCTGCCTTATTGCGTGACCCTTAGAATCATCGCGAGTGACTGTCACAGTCTTCCCTCGCAGCATCGTGGGTCCCCTTGAACTAGGTAATGATTAACCTACAGTTCGAGCCATGGCGGGAGTGCTAGTAGGATGTGGCAGGGCTACTATCCACACCTCTCCCTCCACCTCTTTGGTAGTCGTGTGTGGCCCCTTTACTCCAAATGTGAGTATGGTCGGCAAGATATCGTCAACCTGCATCATCAACAAATCATGTCAGAACATATCCATATCATATCATCTAATCAGATGTATTAATATCACAGTAAGAAAATCAAACCCCAATAGCACACTCCCTGACTCGATCCAGAGTCCAAGGGGTTCCATCGATGCCTCTGCATCCTCAAGGTCCAAAACCCTACACACTCAGTAAAACCAAGTCAATAGCACCTGTCTATGTCAATGCAATAAAACAACATGTCATCTACCCATAACGCATAAATATGAAAGTCAAATGTCTTAATGACATAATAATCCAGATCACTTGTGAGCAAGTGTCCTCAAAGAATAAGTTTTCTCAGTGCGCCAGAGCAGGATGTTACATATTTTCAGTTGATGTTGATAAAACCATGAGATTGTATTATCCTGTAACACATAATACAAAAGATTATATATATATATATATATATTGTCCTTTGTGTTCTTTATGGCGATGGTTTATTGTTGATGCATGTTGTTGAGATATGTTTACATGAAAACAACTAGTTGTGAATGGATCGAATGAATAATGATGAGTAAATGGTTATTCCTAACTAAAGTTGTTTAAGTTAAAAATAACCTCACACTGATTCCCCCGCCCCCCACCCCATTCTTAGTTTGGTCAGTGTGTCCAACACTTTATGCCTAATATCATACTCGTTGTCTTGAGGAAGTTCCCCACTACCATTTCAATTACCTGATCTGAAAAAGGGTAGAAAGGAAATTGCATTAATATTTTGTGAGTGCAAAGGATTTGTTGAGCTCTCGTCTTCCCACATATTTCCATAATTTCCGCCTATTCCATCTGACCTCGAAATGACACCCTCTATATTGTTCGAATCCTCCAGGTTGTTTCATGAGGGAACATGTGGAGAGATAGTAACCATATGTTGAGATCTTGTGTCCACATGTTGAGAATCCTCAACCACTATCTCATGAAAGCTGACAAGCACCCCATCTAGGGAGTATCTTTCCTACTTTCATTCCCCTTTGATATAATCATATTCCCTTATCTACAGCTAATGATATCAACGACTATGGCCAACCAATGTCCTCCAAGTATTAGGGGATATACTCCAAATTTATATTTAGGTTGAAAAATAAAAGAATATACACGATACTCACATGAGTCCAAAGATACAATGATATCATCTAATACACCCTCAGGTTTTACTCGACATCTATCTTCCCTTTCTAATATTGTGGGTGTAGGTCGAATATTATAGATATTCATATTTTACATTTTTTCCATGGTCATTACATTAATAGCTACACTTAAGTCAATTAAATTATTAAGAATAGAAATATTGGTGATAAATATGGTAACAATTGGTACACCTAGATTGACATATTTTTTTGTTGTAATGTTTGTCAACAATAGAATAGCTAATTTTCCAAAAACTTGTATTGTTGTTGGATCCTTTCTTTTCTTCCTATTTATTAAGAAATAATTCTTTGATTTGTTTTGCATAGCTTGGTATATTATTTATATCTTGAAATAAGGGAATCTTAACACAAATGTTCTTTATTTTTTCTAAGAAATCATGCTAAGAGTAGTTTATATATTTCTCCAAATACAACCTCACTGGAAAAATACATGTTTTGGTCAATTGTGATTGATCCTTCTGAGTTTTAGTTAATGTTTATGCAATTGTAGTGTTGGTTTTATTAGGAATCTCCTCTTTATATATTTTTTCTATAAATATTAGGGATTCCTTATGAATATTTTGTGTAGAACTTAAGTGGATATTATGTACAGAAACAATTCAGTACATGGGAAATGTTCATTCTTGAATATTATTAATAGGTTTCTCCACTTTACTATTTGTATTTTCAATTGGCTAGGATGGTAATTGGGTTGGTATGTGTGGTGGTCGGTTAGAAGTAAGTTTTAGTTGTTTTGGTTGAGTAATATGTGGTGGAGGAAGTACGTAATACGTTTTTTGGGTTAGTTGTGAATATTGAGTAGATGGAACTTGTTGTTGTTGCAAATATTATTGTTGTTGAAAGGAAAAATATTGTTGTTGATATGGATATTGACAATATGATGGTAGGTATGGTTGATATGACTGTTGCATATTACGGGGAGGTTGGTTTCCATAAGTGGGTCCTTTCCAACCCTGTTGATGGGGTTGGTTTTGAGCCTGTTTAGGAGACAATGCATTCCAAGGCATAGGGGAATTTTGTGTATTTTGTATAGGATTTGTATTATAATATGTAGGAAACCCTTGAATAAGAGCTTGAGACATACTTCATGTCTGTGGTTTCCATGGTCTTCTTGGTAAAACATAATAACAACCTCCTCGTTACGATGACAACCTCTTATAACAAGTGCAAAATTTCTTTTTTGTGTGTGTGCGTGTGTACAAGGGTAACAAGACATTATAATCTGCGTCGTCACATCACGACAACTCATGACGCAAACAACTGTGATATCAACATAAATATCTAAGACCAGCCCTGTTGATGGGGTTGGTTTTGAGCCTGTTTAGGAGACAATGCATTCCAAGGCATAGGGGAATTTTGTGTATTTTGTATAGGATTTGTATTATAATATGTAGGAAACCCTTGAATAAGAGCTTGAGACATACTTCATGTCTGTGGTTTCCATGGTCTCTTTGGTAAAACATAATAACAACTCTCCCCGTTACAGGATGACAACCTCTTATAACAAGTGCAATTTCTTTTTGTGTGTGTACAAGGTAACAAGACACTATACTCTGCGCCACTGCATGACAACGAATCATGACGCACGCAACTACGATATCAACATAAATATCTAAGACATACAACAAGTGAACTGCATGCATTTAACGATGATCAATCGATTATAAGTAAGACTAACTGCCTGATTGCCCTACTCCATAAATGGTATTAGGGACCTCCGCATTAACATAAGTGCTCAAGCCTAGTTTTCCATTGATTTTAACCATTTACATGTCTCAGGTTGGTGACCAATTCTGAGGAAATGGAGGTGGCTTCCACATCCTCGGCCCAAACACAAGTAGACCAAAATCAAGGACTAAGTCAATAACATCAATGAATATCAATATGCGATAATGATCCATGAATCAATCACACATCACATGAATTCTAAGGCACAAGAGTAACATACTAGTTTTAAAGGTGTTAAGAGAACATATACATAATCAACCATGCTTCTTATTTATTCACGATGAAAAACAATTCCATTTAATTCTAAGCACGAGAGAAATTAAGAGTTACTCCACCATGACTCCAACAAATCTCCACTCCAACTTAATCAAGGATGGTTACAACAATGGGGCAAGGAATTTTTAATCAAATCATTCACAGATTTTAATTTTATTGAAAACATTGCTAATCCTGAATAACTAATATTAGTTAATCACAACCAAAATAAGGATTACTAAATGAGACTTTTACCAATAAAGGAAGTTCTTATCTCATAGAAATTTCACTTGAAAATATTTATTAAACTTAAGTAACTTGTCATTATTAAAATGAAATCTAATATAAGAATATTTTGCCAATCCCATCAGATCCCCATTAGCTGTCATTTAATTCTAAATTCACCAAAAGTCATTTTTCATGGATATTAGTGTGTCTCAGTAGATCTGCCACTATTTGAATAACTATCAAAGGCAATAACAAGACTTTTAAAGTAGGGACAATATCAAGGCATTTAATTAACGCTACTTTTAACCCTGTAACTATCCATTATCATGGGGCCAACTAGCTAATTGACAGAATATATATGGGACAATTTAAGCAAAACCACCATAACAATCATATCTTTGCTTTATACCTAATTAAATCAGATGTTAGTAACTTTACACTTTTTTTGTGATCATCAACAATGAAATTACAAATCCTGACCATAAATAACTGTATTCTCATTTCTTTATAATATAAAAAGCATAATTCAAACTAAAAGTGATGACTTTTACCCTTCCATGTATTACACATTAACAATATATTACAATTATATATTTCATAAACAAAAGGTTCAATGACAATACCCTTACATATTATAATAACAATATAAAGAAGGCCATGGAATATTGTGCCTTACAACACACTACATGAAGTTAATAACAGAAAAAAGCCTGCAGAGTGCATACACTGATCAAGGGAAGCATCAAAGACAAATCACACCCCTGCCGTGAGGTAAACAAGAAAAACAGAATTAAATTGGAATTTAACTGGAGCAGCATTGTGGAAATTTTGAAGCAAACCTATATGTACCTAACCTAGAATGCAGATTTCAGCCTAGGATATAAATATACTCCACGAAACACCAACCCGATTTCTTTAAAATATCATTATAAAAGGAAATGCAAAGGGGTCATCATTTACTCTTAACACAATTCTGTTATGCAATACATTAACTTATAGAGACAAATCCTTCCTTTGTCCTTTCTAAACTGTTCATACCTCCTTTTCAGTTTCAATCTACTTAATTGACCAAGGCCATTACTATGGTCTGAGAATGAAGTCATGAATCCACTCTGATGCAATCCAAAGCAGAAGGTTAATCAATCTACAATTTTATGTAATCAAGTGGGCTTAAAGTTGGGCAGAGGAATGGAATATGTAATCTGGGGCAAACTGAGGGTTCAAGTAAAGTAATAAGATTCTGTGATGACAACTAATACTCTGTGATCAACTGTGAGTCCTTAAAACGTATCCCTCAGTTATGTTTTCTTATCTTTTATATTAACCTTCTTGAATAGTTTAATAGGGATTTTCCAGCGGCTGCCTATTTTGGATGAATAGAATAGAGTGAACCTACAGCCTTTTGGGTTATGGTTTCTCGAGATCCAAAAGAGGTTGACTGGGAATTACTGCATGCCTATGTCAAGGATTCGAGATTCCAATATCACATCTCTTCACTTGAAGTAATGTCTTCAAGTATTCAAGAAAAAAAAAAATACTCAATGAGAGAAAGGAAATCACTAGCACTATCATCACTCTATTCTTAAACGCAGAGGAATCAGGGATAAGGATTATTCGATTTGAAATTCAGGTATGGGAAAAGTTTACGGTTCAGAAAAGAACGCAAACAACTAAAAGGCCCAAATCATAAATATAAATATATTCACGAGTAAAACTCTTAAAACTAAAAATATAATCATTGAGAAAATATAATCATATCCAACTGGCTATGAATATGAGTGAAGAGATAAATATTTGTTGGAACCAACCTAACCTTATCACTAAGAGTTGATTCGTTGTTCTCCATAGTAATCGTTGGCTTAAAACAAAAAGAAATTTAATGACCAACAAATAGCATAAATGAGATCACTGGTAAGGTAGGAGTAAAAGAATAACTAAGAAAACTACTAACCAAAATTCACCACTAACCCTCATCATCAATAAATCATATAAAAATTTAAATAAATTTTTATTTTATTCTGAACAAATTGATCGCCATTATACTCTCATGACCAATAAACTAATAACCCCAAATATGTTATCCTCGAAAATGCATCCTAACTGTTTGCTTCATCCAGGATTCAGGCTTGTCAATCGGGTCGAGACTACACCTACATTCTCCCAACCAACGCTTAGGGTACTCTCCGCCTTCCTTAGCCTCCCTCGAGCCAAAGGGGATACATCGCATCCGTGATGGTATCGCCTAGCTCCGAGCTCACTCCACAAGGTCGAGCTACTCTAATTCTATCCGAGCTCAAATCCCTAACTCCCCATAAGTAATCACTGTCACAATTCCGCAGTAGTAAATGCTATGCCTCCACACCGATCCCCTACTTCCTCCTCCTTCCTCTTCATAGTTTTAGAACCTCCAAACTTTCCTAAATCTCTTTAGTTTTAATGAATATTCTAAAATTTCCCCATCGTACAAGTGTCATTCAACTCACTCTCCTCCAAAAATATTTCTTTTAATTCTAGACACTGTCTCATTTCCTCACCCACCTAGAGTTACTCCCATTTTTACTCCTAGGTGTCCCTACATCTCATGTTTGGAATACTTTCCCTAAACAGTTGCTAATTCTAGTTCAATTTAGCGTGTCTCAATGTACCCTTTACCAAGTTGACTGCTTTTACCCCAAGTTCCATTCTTTTCATTATGTTTCCTCCAAATTCCTTTAGTTTCCTAATTTTTAGCATTCTTTCCCTTTACAGAGCCAAAAAATGGTATGCTGTGCAATTAACCCTTTTCCTTTTTATTAATAATTTAATATTCCTTTCACACTTTCACAAGTTAAGCAATTAAATTTTCCACTTAATTTTAAATCCACCATTTTAATTAAATTTTTACTCTTCATTTTACCCCAAAAATTTTATGAAGACTAAAACTACTATGGTTTTCGCTTTCTAATTTTTTATTTTATTTTATAGGTATTTTCTAAGGTTTAGACAAAATTTTAACCTAGAGAATTTTTAGACATAGGACTTAGATTCTCAGTTGGGCTTACATTTAATTGGGAAGTTGTTTAAGAATTTCTAATGTGTTAAATGTCTTAGAGCCATCTAAGTTTGTTCATTCATCAACATCAACGCGACAAGTGTTCTTTAAGTGATACCCATGTGCTCCAAGGGTGCCACTGCTTCATTTGTTTCTTTTTTGTGCGACGTTCTTCTGTAGATGCACCACGGCTCCAAGGGTGCCACTTTCGTGTTTCTTTTTGCTTATGCTCTTCAGATGCAATTATCGTGGCTTCATGTTCCTGCTTGACTGATTGTGAAATAATAACCTCGGAGTCAATACTACACTCAGTGAACTTATGGGAGACTATTTTCCAATGAATAAGGCCCCTGCCTTATTGCAAGATCCTTAGACTCATAATGAGCGACTATCGCAGTCTTCTCTCATGACATCATGGGTCTTCTTGATTTAGGTAATCGTTAACCTACAGCTGGAGCCATGGTGTTAGTGCTAGTAGGTTGTGGCAGATCGGTTGTCCACACCTCTCCCTCTAACCCTCTCTCGGTAATCGTGTGGTCTTTATCTATAGAAGTTCAAATAGTTATCACCATGATTATCAACAACAATCTTGTCAGAACATGTACACATCATATAATCTAATAAAACATACTAAAATCACAATAAACAATCAAACCTCACACACTCCCCGAATCTATCCAGAGTCCAAGGGGTTCATTTGATGCCCTACATCCTCAAGGTCCAAATCCCTGCATTCACCTGCGAAACTGAGTGAATAGAACATGTCTATGTCAATGCATTAAACATCATGTCATCTATCATAACGTAATCATAATCAAGGAAAAATGTTTAATATCATACTGTCTTCTATCACTTCAGAGCAAGTGTCCTCAAAGAATAAGGTTTCTCAAGGCAATTCATAGCGGGATGTTACATACACTTCTTGTATAAAATTTTGTCCCAAAGTTTTTCATAGGATAAATGCTGAAATAAGTGTATCATGATTGCCCGGTATATCAAACAAAAAATGGAACGCTGGCTTATTATCATATATGCCCTCCCAGTCGCCGAAAGTGTGGACTATAATTGTCCCACTGACCTTGATTCTATTCTACCGTCAATGCTAGAATCATTAACTAATGATCTTAAGATGTGGGACCTAATTCAGCCGGACTACTCCTCATCCTCATTACCTGTAAGGAACTCATGTCAGTAACATTTGTAGGATCACTAATACAATGTTTCAAACAGATACATGAAAAACACATGCATACCAAAGAATCAAATAAGCAAGTTCGTCGAGAATATGGGCCTTTCTCCACAATCTCAAAGGTCCCAAGAACCTAGGAGAGAGAGTTTCCTTCCCGTAAACTTGATCAAACTCTATGTAGTTTAATCGACCCAATTGCCAACCTCTCTTAACTATGGTTGAACTCCCCAAAGAGACGGGCATAACTCTTCTTATATCCTGCGCTTCTTTTATCCTTAGTCTTATGGTTTGCATTTGCTCTTCCATTTCTTGGATTCGTCCCACTCGTGACTCCTGTATCCTCAAGTCGATCTAATCCAAGGATTTACGTATTACATGGTCACCAGAAGAAACTCGAAGGGGCCATCCTTAATGGTGCTCTCACACCTGCTAAGCTGTGCTTCTAACCTACTTCAGTGCGGCGTTAATTCTCCTAAAGTTGTTGGTCCATCACGCATACGCGCACATGCCTCCCTTGAAGGTTTGGTTTCATTCGCTTCCGATTCATTCATCGCTTCGGTGATACGCGAAGATCAGTTAAGTTGGGTTCCTAAGGCCTTTTGTAAAATCGTCCAAAATCGTCCAGCAAACACCAATCCTCGATCGATTATAATCCTTTCTTAGGCATGCCATGCAGACTCGCAATATCACTGATGAAAAATATAGCTACAAGTCGCCTCGACATATCATACGCATAGGTATAAAGTGAGCACTCTTCATCGAGTGTCTACTACTACAAAAAATTAAGTCGTGTCTCGGTTGTCACGACAATCCAACGACATAAAATCCATCGAATAATCCTCCCATTTCGGGCCTCGAATGGTGAATGTGGTTGCGTAACTCACAGTGTGTCTATGGTCAGCCTTTACCATCGACACTCTATAGACATTTGCCACATAGTTGACTAAGTGTCGTACTTTCATTCCCTTCCAAAGAATAACAAGGGTTTGGCGTCCTTCATCTTCGACTCAGGTGCGCCTATGTAAATTTCTATGAGCCTCATGCAGATCACCAACACATCCTCAACTCAGCCGCTTGGAGGTACTGAATATGACTCTTTCAAACCCTCAATAACCCATCTCCTATCAAAATAAAACTCTCATAGCATGGTACCATTATTGTGTATTGTCTGATAAAACCCTCAACCCCTTTGTACCATTCATCATCACGATGTAAAGTTAGAATCTTTTCACGAGATTCAGTTCTAAGAGGTAACACCGAAAATTTGTGTTGTCTCTGACTCAAAGCATCCACAACTCTGGCTCACTATTCTCGAGTGGGTAATCTCAAAGTCCTACTCTACGGCTAATTGACTCAACGCCATTGCCGGTGACGTTCGTCGCTATGTAAAAATATGTTGTATTCAATGATCGGGTGATAAGTTCAAATTTTCGCCCAAGAAGGTAGTGTCTCCAAAAATTCAAGAAATATATGATGGTTGGGTAACTCAAATCGCGGCGCTGCTAGAAATTTCCTCATGCCTTCTCGCTTTCTCAAATGTAAGCAATCATCATTTTATCTTTGCATCAAGAATCCCTAACCTTCCTTGATGCGCGCCAAGGCATACCAAGAAGTCTGTCCATGTTAGGGGACCTTTAGTGGCTTCCGACGCTGTCGCCAAGAACTCCCTATTTGGTGAAATGACTACGATTTCTTGGTCAAAAACAAACTTTGTGTTTCCTTTCCTAATTTCGCGGACGGATTTTCTGTATCTTCGAAAATCCTTCGACAAACGTTCGGTAGTACCCCGCTAAACCCATAAAGCTACGACTTCTCAGGATATTCATTGGTGTAGGCCATTCCTTAATAGCCTCGAACTTTGCTAGATCCACTATGATACATCACGGAGATGACATGCCCTAAGTAGTGAATCCCCATTGATAAAAAGAGCATTTGACAATCCTCCGATACAACTTTTTATCTCGCAGACACTGTAATACCAAGCACAAGTAAGCTCATCATCATGCTCCTCCATCGACGAGAGTAATGTAACATCGGCCACGAATTTGGATGAACTTGTCCAAGTACTCATGGAGCACCTTTCATCAAACTCATAAATACCCCTCTAGGAATTGTCACCAAACGTAAAACAATAAACTCCTAATGTCCAAATCTCATATTAAAGGCGCTCTAGGGACATCATCCTCCTTGATCCAGAACTAGTGATACCCTGATCACAAATTGATCTTGAAAAACACCGTTGCGCCCTTCATATGATCAAATGATCATCAATTATCATTAAGGGGATATGATTCTTGGATCGAAATTTGTTTAGTTGATGGTAGCCAATGCAAAGTCTCCATGATCTATCCTTCTTCCAATGAAAATAATAATAGGTGCACTCCACAAGGAGACAACATCTAGGACGTGATCGGGCCCTGTGTTCAACAACTCCTTCAGCTTTTGCATTTTCAACTTTGGCCTCGGGTCGACATCCGATAAGGAATCCTAGATATCGATTTAGTCCCTGGTTTTACGTCTATAATAAACTCCAATTCCATCTCAGGTGCCATTCTAGGTAACTCCTTTGGGAAGACGTCCGCAAACTCCTTCACCACCGGAAATTGTTCTAAACCTTCCACTACTCATTTCTCGTTTAACACAAGGATTGAATAAATATTGCATCCCTTTATTACTCTTCCCGGGTGGTAATCGTATGAAGAGACGCTGTGAAACTTCCTAGTTTCATCCTACAATCACACACGCTCTCTCTGCCCTTCATCATTAACCAAGCTCAATCGCTTCTTCTTACAGCTGAGTATCGCCTCATGATTCAACCAATCCATACCAATAACGGTCATAAGATCCTAAGATTGTGACGCATAAGTTCACTCCCTCGCGGACAACTTCCTAGGGTTAAGGGCACACCAGAATCTCTTTCTTCTCCAACCTCTCTATTTGGCTCCCCGGCATCTCTACGAAGATAAACTAATCCTATTCGACTTCCTTTACCTCAATCCTTTAGCGTTGTACAATTAGAATGAAACTCTCGTGAGTACCAAGATCTATATGAAAATACCATATCCGGCCGCCACACACCAATATCTCGAGAAAAGTCGACCGCCATGGTAAGTGCGTTTATTCACCGCTACATGAATCTCATGGGCCTTGCCCATACTCCCCACCCATTGGGTCCGACCACATCTAAACGCCCGTCCTCTCCATAGGATACGCTATGCTTAGTGGTTCTCACAATATCCTACACCCATTCTTCAAACCAGTAGTCTTGGTAACTGGCGGAAGAGAGGATCGCCAATCGTCTGCCGAACCTGGTTTGTTCTCACTAATAACAACCATCATGTTACGCGGCCTGGCCGATGTTGTGGTCCCCGAGTAAGGTGTCCGGCTACCGAGTGGCTAGCCGAGGTGTGTGGTGAAAATGGATCCTCTCCCATTACCATATCCGGCATATGTCCGGCTATGTTCAGGCCGCCGTGGTTCTATGAACCTGCCCTCATGGAGTCTTGGTATGACCCTTACTACAATAAGCTCCTCCTATGCTATGTTGAGGGACTGATCACATCGCAAGGTTCAGTATCAAAATCCTAACCCTTGCACATATATACGTCGTTAAGGTTGAACATGAACTTGTTGACCTTAAATTTTTCCATGAACTTAAGTTGTGGAGCATACTAGAGCAGCTCCATAAAAGGTGCCCTTTCATACTGCACCGTATGACCTCCTGGTTTGCAGGTTGAACTCATCGAAATGACGTCAATGAATTACCTAGTACCTCTCTTGGAACCTCGCTGACATTCCCATGACACTGCCTTCGGCGGCCATGTTCACTGCAGAGGGAGCATATCTTTCCACCATAAGAGTGCTCCTCTCAGCTTGAAAGACCGGCCATGCGTGGACCTTCACAGGTAGCATCAATGGGCGTTAAGCACAGCCAAGGTGTTCTCCAACCATGCCTCTGGATGCGCTTTTTCCGGGGTATAACCGGGTAGTCCCAAATTTCATCTTCTCGAGTTCACGATGAAATCTACCAGTAATGGGGCTGTGTATGGCTAATCCTCAAGGTGTCTGTGATGCATCATGGCCTCATCTCTATCCAAACGATTGATTAGGGCCTCTGACATCCTCTGAAGGATCTTATCATACCTACCACCTCTCCCACAAAAACCTGTTCCAGATCAGTGATTTGTTCTTTTCCTTGGGGGTTAAACCCCTCTTGTGTGGATTCTACTGGAGGCATCATTCTTCCTCCCCTAGCACCCTATCATCTACTTTTGTGGCGTCCTCTAACCAGGATTTCATGCACGCAAACAATCAACTCTGGATTAGAAACTATATATAATCCACTACAATAATCTAAACTGTGAGTTTATCTCAAGTTGTTGGTCTAATCCGCCTCGATAATATATACTGGTTAAGTGACGCATAACCTCTGCGCACAAGTGAAAAATTTTTTTTTTTGTGTGTACAAGGGTAACAATATATTATACTATGTGTCACCACATGACGACTAATCATGACACATGAAACTATGACATCAACATAAAGATCTAATACGCACATCAACAAGTAATTCATACATGCATTTAACTAATTGGCCAATCACAATAAGTAAGACTCGACGATTCGCTTTGTCCAACCTCCTGCAATGGTTAGAATCTCCACACATGGCACGTTTCAAGCCTGTGTTCCACTTTATTTTAACCATTTAAGGTCTTAGGTTGGCGACTGCTCAGGATGGAGGTACCATCCCACTGCATGGCTGCAGCAGGAGACACCAAACTCAAGGACTAAGTCAATAACATCAATGAATATCAATATGCGATAATGATCCATGAATCAATCACACATCACATGAATTCTAAGGCACAAGAGTAACATACTAGTTTTAAAGGTGTTAAGAGAACATATACATAATCAACCATGCTTCTTATTTATTCACGATGCAAAACAATTCCATTTAATTCTAAGCACGAGAGAAATTAAGAGTTACTCCACCATGACTCCAACAAATCTCCACTCCAACTTAATCATGATACATAACAATGGGGCAGTTAAATTTTTAATCAAATCTGATTCGGCTAGATTTTAATCTTTAATTGAAACATTGCTAACTTAATGTAACTTGTTATTATTAATCACAACTAAAATAAGTAGATTACTAAAATGAGACTTTAACTAAATAAAGGAGAAGGTTCTTATCTGCTAGAAATTGACTTTACTTGAAAACATTGATAAACTTAAGGTAACTTGTCATTATTAAATGAAATCTAAGATAAGAAGATTTGCCAACTTTACTGATCCCCATTAGTCATTTAATTCTAAATTCACCCAAAAGTCATTTTTCATGATACATTAGTAAAATCTCAAAGTAGACGGCTACTATTTGAATAACTAATAAAGCAATAACAAGACCTTTTAAAGTAGGGACAATATCAAGGCATTTAATTAACGCTACTTTTAACCTCAACTAACTTGGCATTATCATGAAGTAAATAACCCGAAATAATTAAGGGACAATGAAATTACAAAACCTGACCATAAATAACCATATCTTTACTTTTTATAATGCCATAGCACTGCAATTAAACTATTAGTAACTTTACACTTTATTTGTGATCATCAACAATGAAATTACAAAATCTGACCATAAATAACCGTATCTCTACTTTTTATAATATAAAAGCATTGCAATTCAAACTAAAGATGACTTTACCCTTCCGTGTTACATTAACCAAATATAGTTATTACATATTTCATAAACAAAAGGTTCAATGACAATACCCTTACGCATTTATAATAACAAAGTTAGCGTCATGAACATTTGTGCCTTAATAACACGGTTTAGGTTATTAATAACAGAAAAAGCCTGCAGTGGTGAGTGCATGTCAAATCAAGGACGACTGGTGCGCGTAAGCCAGAAATCACACCTCACAGAGGCAGCCAAGAAAAACAGGAATCAACTGGCGAACTTAACCTGATAGCACAGGGAAATTTTTAAAGCAAGCGAAGGTTGTACCTAACCCACGCATTTCAGCGCTAGGATATAAATATACCCAACGTAAAACACCAACCCAGATTTTCTTAAAAAATTATTATAAAAAGGAAATGCAAAGGGGGTCATCATTACTCTTAACACAATTTCCAAGTTATATGCAACAATGTCAGTCAACGAGTAGAGACAACCTTCCCAAAATCTTGTCCTTTCTAAACTGTTCCATACCTCCTTTGCTCAATTCACTTAATTAACCCAAGCAGTTAATACTTGCGCTCGCTGTGTATCTGAGAATGGTCGAAGAATCCACTCTTGATTAACCAAAGTAGTTGTCAATCAACGAAGCAATCACGTATGTAATCATGGGCGAGTTAACAGAGGAATGGAATATGTAATCTGGGGCAAACTGAGGGTTC
>SNQJ01S0015599.1:158655-173094 GCA_010110895.2 Picea sitchensis | reverse complement strand
AACCGTGCGATAACAATAACCATGACGAGATTTCATTCCAACTGCATATTCAATATCATTAAAACCTAATTGCATACTGTATAAATTATCTTGTTATAATTGTGAAGTTTAATATATTTAATATTATTTAAACTTGGAAAATTTTATTTATTTGTTATAATTGTCAAGTTTTATATATTTAAAACAATGAAAATCATAGTATAATATTTTTAATAATTGTTACAAATTTCAATAATATTCCTAAATAATTATCAATATTAATATTAAATATAGATCAATGTCAAACTTATGTTAGAGGGCCAACCTTCTCTTAGTTTCTAATTTCCAAAATATTTTGATTGCTTGGAGACTTCAAATTTAGCACAAGCTATTTCATATTTATTATGTGTTATTATGTGCCATATAAAATTTATAAGATTACTTTTTAATGAGTCTAATATGACAAAAGTAGTTAGGTTTTGGACATCCTTCCATTTTCAAATTGTTTCAAATGTAAAATAACAAGAAGTATATTGGGATTAAATATGTTACTCGATAATAGTTCAATATGAAGAGGATGAAAGGATTCTCAAGATATATAATTATGATTTAAAATATATAAGTATTCTTTAATTGGTTATGAAAATGAAGAATGTTTCAAAATTCAAGAGGTTTGGGCTTATACTATTTATATGCTCCAATCATTTAAATATCAAATACCTACATTGATTTCAACAATGATATATAAAACTATATCAAAGAGAATTTTTTTGAAAGTAAGTTTTTTCAAACAATTCTATCAAATTCTTTATATTATTTTTGAATATTTTTTGTCCCAATGAATTTTTTATCAAACGAAATTTTTTGAAGATCAAAGTTTTTTTTAATTTTCTTTAAAATCTACTTTTTATGCAAAATTTCTTTTAAAAGTATTTTGGTCTATTGAGAAATTTTTTCCAAGTCTTTTACAATATCATTATAAAATCCATTTTTTTTATTTCTTTTAAAAAAATGTTTTTGAGCTATAATATTTGAGTTTTCAAATTTTATTTTGTCCTATAAAATGTTGAATTTTTTAAAAACCTTTACAGATTGAATAATCATGGTCAACAAAAATTTTTGCAAGAGAAAATATGATCACACTCGAGATGATACTCACCATAAGGAACAAGTGAAAGAGCGTTATTGGAGAAAGAAATGAGAACATGAAAATATTGAAGGAATAAATAATGATGATGTAAATAGAGATTTACACCCTGATTTTCAACAATAAGAAGTCCAACCAAGTATGCATACATATTGTCTATATTAATTTTAGAATTTAAATTTAAATTACTTTTTAATATAATTGATTGTAATTCGAATTTAATATTTTTCAAAAAACAAAAATATATTTTTCTCATAACATTGATCAAGTCGTTGAAACCGAAATTGAAGCAGAAGTCGAATCACCTACATGTATGTACATAAATTTTGATAACACACGATGTACACTCGTAGAGTTTAGTTAACTTATGATGTGGTTTAGTTTTTTAATATAAGTTAAATTGAAATATGCAGGAGATATCAACATTGATGATGAAATGTTAAAAAATGTTGATACTTACAAATTTGGGGAGAAAAACCTTGACCAAATTATAAGATATCGTGTTAAGAATATGTATAATACTTTTTTCAAGGATGAATCCATAACAACAGAAGATCAATTTTTGAGAGGTCTAATAAGTTCAAAAGATTTAAAGAATCTACATCATTATTAGGTCTTCAAAAGTCGACAAAAGATACAAAGGTGAAACAAAATGTCTTTGAGAGTATAACTAGCGCATTAAAATATTTTGGAAAATCTCGAAAAAAATATGTCAGTGTTGCACATAGAGTAATACAAACATAAAATGTTCCATCTAGCAATATAAAAGATTGTTTGACACAACACTTGGCAAAAGTGATGGGAACCTAAAGAAAAACATTGTACAAACATAGACAATTCTGATTGCAAATAGATGCAAATGATGAACTTACTTGTTGGACAGTTATTTCTAGACAACCCTAAAAAAATAGACTTGCAGAAAATATTAAAGAACTGGCCCATAATTATTGGTTGACAAAATCTCGTGTTTCACCACATACAAGGGATGTGTTGTGATGAATAATAGCATAAAGAGAACATGAAGAACATGCAAAACATATATTTCTAATGAAACAAATAGAATTGTTAAATAAGTTCAAAGAAAATAAAAAAGAATTTAAAATGTCTATCAATACATGTGTGCAACAAAAAGCATGGTTTGTTAGACCCATCACTGTTCATGACACTTGTTGTTGTCATTATCATGTGGAATTTGGGTTATATTATGACATTTTTATTGATTTTGTTAAAAAATTCTAGGCAACTTCACCTCCTTCCACAATCCATGGTTTTATATCCCAAATTCTATGTGAAAGAGAAAGTGATGAATTATTTTACCAAAAAAATGTGTTGGTGGAAAGAAATGCGATCGCTGTGGAAATCTAATTTTATTTCACTCCAAGTATCCTATTGATATGAATGATCAATCTTTGTCCAATATAAAAGTAAATTGGAAGATATATGAATATACCAGTAGCACTACTACAAGTTCTTCAAATGTTGTTTCCAAAAGGATTGATTCGAAAGTGAATAAAATCTGTGTGATAGATTTTTTGAAGAAGTTTGAGAATGAAATTTATAAATACACCAATAATTCACATAGATATCGATAGAAAGACCTACAATTCAAACAATCCCGTGAAGTGTTTCCACTAGGGATGATTTTGTATGTAGTTGATTTTACAGAGAAATGCACATTCGCTGCACAAAAAGAAATACAAAGTGAATATTATCATTCTGATGAAGTCTCTATACTTGTCCATGTTCTATATAGACATGCTCAACAAAGTGTTGATAACATAGAAAAAACCAATGACAATTGACATGTTATTAAAGAATATCAAATTTATATAAGTGATGATCGAACATACGATACACATTATGTAAAACATTGTCTTGATAAATTTTATGATTCGTTGAAAAATCGTGGGATAGGATTCGATCGACATTGGATATGGTCAGATGGATGTGCGGGTCAATTAAAATATTCATGATCATTCTATTGGTTGTGTCATCTTCACATGAAATCAAACATTACACATTGTTGGAATTTCTTTGAGATTGGTCATGGAAAAGGAGAGCATGATGGTGCAGGGGCATGTGTAAAACAAGCACTTCGAAGGTATAAGATGAACCCTCATGTCAATCGATTTTAATCTTCTTATCAAGTTGTTGAAGGGTGCAAACTGGTGCTAATCCATGAAAATAATCCATCAAAGGATGTGCACAGGTGTGTGTATATATATGTTGTACACATGATATTTTTATTCACATTCAAAAATATGATTTTCAAGCATGTTCAATAGAGAAATTTAATAAGTTCTTGTCTCTAACATGTATATTATTGGCATTTCATATTTATATTTAAATAAATTATTCTTGAACCATGTGTAGGTTTTTCTGGCATATTGGCATCCAAGATGTAGATAGATCAATACCATATGAGGCTAGTACAATACATGGGACTCAAAAATTACATTGAAATAAAACAAAACCATTCCAAAATGTGTTTGCATTTGATAGAAGAAATGAATCTTGTTTTTGTTCAGTTTGCATACAAGACACATAATCCACAGAGATTTGTGAAAACAAAACTGAGAAATATGTTAAATCTTGGAGACACACCAAAAATAATACAAAGGTTAAAATGCCACTTGCAATATTAGAGGATATTGAATCAAATGAAACTATAGTGTCAGTTGATGGCGATAGATTTTCTGATCTTGTTAGAGAAGGTAATTTATTTTTCAATTGTTCAAACATATTTGTTATGCTTAAACAATGTATATTTACATTTACTAGATATATAAAATTTATATATAGTACAATTATGTGCATGTGTGTTGATCTAACGAGAATTGCTTGTTGGAACATGATGATTTATTTGTAGGAGATGTCTTTGTTGTGGTTGCACCTATAGACAACGATGAAAGCATTAAATATTAATTTATGCGATGCACAAAAGGGAAGATGAAATTATTAGAAGATTTTGATGATAATGATTTTATATATAAAAGAGGATCCATCGTATTAAAAGGCTATTTTTTTTTCAAGAAACCCATAAAACCAATAGTCATGTTCACTTTCAAGAGTATCAATCGGATGTCATAAGTTGTCAATATAGTCATTTGGTATGTGCAGGGAACATAAAGTTAATATAGGTTCAATCAAGGAAAATATCAAAGGTTAGAAAATGGAAAATGTCAAAAGTCGATTTTGAACGAATAATTGAAGATGACATACCATTGCGATTTTTTTAAACAAGTGACATTCTATAATTTTTTATTTTGCATCAAGTAAACGTATATATGGATATGTAGGAGTCTAGAATCATCTTGTTTGGTTTATTTCTGTGGTCCATTCAAAGAAGGTTATTTTTAATGAATTGTAACTTACTGAGATTTATTTACAATTTTTCACATAAAACTAGATCTCAATTGGTGAATTAAATTATTAAATATTTTGATCCCCATATGTCCTACACACCACTTAAGGAAGCTCAAGAATGGTTATAATGTCATACTATAAACTTAATTAATTTTCTCATAAAACCCCTAGGAATCTATCATATTGAAATGGTATAATATGCAAATAAACTTTCAGAGGATTGAATGCCTACTTGACTCAACATACACTCAAGTCCACTGCACTAGGAAGCTAAAAAATGGATATAATGGAATATACTATAAACATAATTTATTTTCTCATAATTTAACCCCTAGGAATATATCACATTGAAATGGTATAATATGCAAATAAAATTTCATAGGATTGAATGTGTACAACTCAACATAGACTTGTGATAAAACGAGGTGCAACATGAAACTTTATATTCCCCTCATATACCTATAACAACTCATTCATATTTAATATATGAAACCATGGAAACAAGTACATGTCATATCATATATATTCATATATATTCACATGTAAACCAATACTTAACTACTTAGATAATGGTTGATCCATTTACTCCTAGATCAATTTCACACTAATGTTTATAATCATGGTCAATACTTAACAAATGCTCATTCTATTTTAAAAACCAAATGAGTAACACATATGAGGGTGAAAGGGGTGAGGGTGGGGGTGGGGGTAATATAGGAAGTAACACATATGAGGGTGGGTGAGTGTAATATAAGTGGCACAATATAGCAGGGTGGGGGTAGAATTATAATATAGAGTAACATATAGGGTGGGTGGTACTATAGGAGTAACACATATATATGGGGGTGTGGGGTAATGTCGATGTAATGAAATAATAGTGGGGGTGGGGGTAATATGGGAGTAGCAGGAATTTGGGTTGTAATGGAGTAACACATATATATGGGGGTGTGAGTAATATAGAGTAGCATATATGGGGGTGGGAATTGGGGGTAATATAGAGTAACATGGGGGTGGGTGGTAATGTAAGGTAACACATATATGGGGTGGGGTAATATAGGGAGTAACACATATTATCTTTACTCTATGCCTCACTACCCTCATAGGATGGAGTAGCTTCCTCAGGTACTCTATATTTACCCTACCCCCACTCTAATATATATGTGTGAGTAACACATAGCATGTGTTACTCTATATTATTACCAGTCTTGAGACTGTGATTAAAACATATATATGAGGGTGGGGATGGGAATAAATATAAAATTAACACATATGCAAAGGTGGGGGTGGGAATTTGTACCCCATATATATGTATTACTCTATATTATCCACCTGAGGTTTTGGGAATTGCTTTTCATATATGTGTTACTCTATATTACCCCACACACTGCACCTATGAGGTGGGGGATAATACTCAGATTAAGCACACATATGGGGGTGGGGATGGGGGTGATATAGGTAACACATATATGAGGGTGAGGGTGGGGCTAACACCCCCATATATGTGTTACTCACCCTTATATGGGGGTGGGGGTAACACCCCCATATATGTGTTACTCTATATTACCCCCACCCCCACCCCAATATATGAGGGTATAGGGGGTAATATTAGTATTACCCCCCACCCCACCCTCATAGAGGGTGGGGGTGGGGGGTGCTTGCACATATGCGATGTTACTCTATATTACTTACCCCTGCCTGCCCTATGAGGTGGAAACACCATATGTGTTGCTCTATATTAGCCACCCACACCCTCATATCATCCCCACCCCTCATATATGTATTTAATATATATTATCCCCACTTACTCTGAAAAGTGAGGGGTGGGGCTAATATAGTTAACACATGTATATGGGGGTGGGGATGGGGGTTAATATATAGTAACACATATATGAGGGTGGAATTACAGGTTGGGAGTAGCACACCCATATATGTGTTGTACTACCCCCACCTACTAGGAGAGTGGGGAGTAGCACCCCCATGTATGTGACCTCTATGTACTTTTACCCCACCCTGTAAAACAAGGGATAGAGGGGGTAATATATGAGTGTACATATATGAGGTGGGGTGGTGAGCCACCATATATGACTACACTCTACCACTGTGAGATTGAGAGTAACACTGTGTAATAATGATACTCATGGGGTGGGGATAGAGGTAATATAGTGCTTATATATAGCAGAGGTGGGGGTGGTGAAGTGAAACCATCATGCCATGTTGCTCTATCTTCTATGTGAGGTGGGGGAGGTAACACCCTGCATGTGTTACTCACATGTACCCCCCACCCCACCCCTCATGTAAGAGGGGTAGGGGTGAGAGTAACACTATATATGTGGCTGCACTCTATGTGCACCTTACACCCCCACCCTCATAAAGGGGGTGGGGGGTAATATAGAGTAACACACATATGATGGTGGTGGGGGGTAATATAAAGTAACACACATTATAGGGGTGAGGGTGAGGAGTGGGGGGTAATATAGAGTAACACATATTTGAGGGTGGGGGTAGAGGGGTAATGAGGTAACTTACATAATGTGTGTTACTCATCTCACCAGGTGAGATGGGGGTTAATGTACAGTGATACCACATATGTGTGTTGCTCATATTGCCCCCACCTTCATATTATGTGTTACTCTATTCCCCCACCCCCACCATCATATTCATTGAATTATTATCCATAAATCACTTTGTTGAATATGTAATTATTAACAACACTAAAGCTACTTAACTAATTCTCATTATATTTTAAACACAAAACATGCTTTGAGCTAAGATATTCATTGACTTCTTGCCCGTAGATCATTTTGTTGCAGATGTAATTATTAACACCACTAAACCATATTGGCCATGCAAAAGTTACTACCCCATATGTAGATTACAGGGGTGGAAATAATATATAGTAACACATATTGTGTGTTACTCATCCATAAATCAATTTGTTGGAGATGTAATTATTAACAACACTAAACCTACTTAACTAATTCTCATTATATTTTAAACACCAAAACATGCTTTGAGCTAAGATATTCATTGACTTCTTACATGTAGATCATTTTGTTGAAGCTGTAATTATTAACACCACTAAACCATATTGGCCATGCAAAAGTTACTACCCCCCACCCATATGTGGGTGGGGGTGGGGAGTAATATATAGTAACACATATTGTGTGTTACTCTATATTACCCCCCCACCCTCATATTCATTGACTTCTTACCCATAAATCACTTTGTTGGAGATGTAATTAATATTAACAACACTAAACCTACTTAACTAATTCTCATTAGATTTTAAACACCAAAACATGATTTGAGCTAAGATATTCATTGACTTCTTACACATAGATCATTTTTTTGTAGCTGTAATTATTAACATCACTAAACCTTGTTGGCCATGCAAAATTTATGAGCATATCATCACATTTTTGGATTCAAATTACCTACGAACTTCCACATTTATGTACAACAAATAGGTACATGACAATACATTTAAAAAAAATTCTAAATAATCTATAAAACTACACAAAATAGACAACAAAGAATTGGAAAATAGTCAATAAGGACCATCCAATTCTGACATGTACACTAGCCTATTAATGACTAAATATTTCAATCAAAAAAATCATTTAATCCCAATTTGACTAATTCATTAATTGATAACATTAACCACTATTACATAATGTCAATGGATAAAAATATTTGTAGACAATCATTGCAACCAAATCTATTATGAGCATGTCATATAGGTCCACCAAGCATGATTGTGATCAAGATCACATAGGTTGAATCAAATTCACATGTGTAGAAAATAGAAAAATAGATTGTCTTTATCTTCAAAAATAAAAAAATAGTATTCCACTCAAAAAAATTGCACTTACACGTCATAAACACTATATTTCCCTTGCACCATCATAAACCATATACACCATTTAAAAAATAACATAATGATCCACATACCAAACATTATTTCAACATAATTTCAAAGATCAAGCACTATTAATATTTTGAGTTCAAAAAATAACGTATATATACTAAAATCATGTTTGTAGTAACTACATTGCCAAATACACATAAGTATTAGGAGGATTATCGACTAATAACATAGAACTTATATAGTTCATATATCATCAAAATGATAGGAAACCCAATATATTGTTCCAAAACTCTACAAGTTTAATGATTGAACTCAACTTTTTGCTTCTTTCATTTTTATGGAGCCTCCAATATTTTTGGATTATGAGCCATTGTTGACTCCTCAAAAACATGTATATCTGGTATTAGATTCATACCTGAAAAATAATATTTCATAAATAAAGTTTAAACATAAATTTAAATAAAATATATACTTGTTTAACATAAAGTGTACACTTGTTTAAAATAATATTTAGATAAACAAAATAAACCAGCTCAAGAAAAATTGGCATACCAAAGGCGCTGGAGTCCATCCCCAAACATTCATGCTCTCTTTCATTCTCCATGCACAGACATTACTGTAACAAGAAAAGAAAAACCAATAATACATATTAGTATATACTTGTCTAAAATAATAAACATATAAAAATTAAATAAGTGATGAGCAATAATAGCATCCCCAACCATGAGCAAGAATAACANTTTCATGGATCTAAGATCATTTCTCTCTTTTGATTCTACTCTCCATATTAAGCCATTCTTCCAAGAGCATAAATCTTTAATTTTCTTCTATGGTTTAAATGTTCTCATATTATAATCAAATGCTCTTTCAAAAATGCCTACATGATCTAAACTAAGTACAATCATATACATAATATTTTTAAAGAGAAAAGTTGGTGTGTGGTTGGTAAGCAATTAGTGTTCATAGTTAGATAATACCTCGAGAATGAATTCACTAGGATGTATGCATAAAACACAAATCTAGATGTATTTAGTCATTCTTCGAAGACCATAAATCTTTCCTCTTTCTATTGTGGGATGTATATGTTCTCATATAATCAAATTCTCTTTCAAAAATTTATGCATCATGATATAAAAATAAATAATACCATGTACCTGACATATTTTTAAATCTCGAAATGTTGGTTTCTAGTTGGTATACAATTAGCTAAGAGTTTGAAAATACCCCAAGAAGGAATCCACTTCATTCTTTGTGAAAGTTCACAAATATGGACACATTAAGTTGGATTCTTCCAAGAAGATAAATCTTTCCTCTTTTTGGTCTAGGATAGATTTTTTCATATAATCAATTTCCTGCATCATTATCTAAACATAAGATCATGTACACCATATTTTTAAATCTAGGAATGTTGGTTGGTGGTTAGTAAGCAACAAGTTAAGATTTTGACAATACTAAGATCATCTACAACATATTTTTAAATCTAGGAATGTTGTTTGGTGGTTAGTAAGCAACAAGTTAAGAGTTTGAAAATACCCCAAGAAGAAATTAACTTTGTTCTATGTAGAAAACATAAATCTCCATATTACTCCATTCTTCCAAGAAGATAAATATTTACTTTTTCAGATATGGGATAGATGTCCACATATAATCAAATGCTCTTTCAAAAATTCTTTCATCATGATCTAAACTTAAGTAAGATCATGTATCTAGCATATTTTTAGCATATTTTTAAATCTAGAAAAGTAGTTCCTAGTTGGTAAGCAATTAGTAAAGAGTTCAAGACAATACTCAAATAAATAAGGGGTGGTTGAACCTTCCCCATTCTTTCCCCAAAGATATAACACTTTAAATGATGGTAAATTTATACAGGGACTGGTTGACTAACCCTTCAATGAATAGAAAATTCTTAATTAAAATATTATACAAGGAATATTTGATCAACCAAAACTTCAGTTTTGATACAAGTTTATTTCAAATACAAATAAGCCATGGTTTTAGAAATAATGTTGAACTCTTTTTGCAAAATAAATTTAGTAAAAGGACATTGAATTTGTTCTTCACATCTTTCAAAAGGAACTAAAAAGGGCACTTAAAAAGTTGTTCTGCACATCTTTCAAAAGGAAAAAAAATAGAAGGAAACTAGATTAAGGATAGTACATGTAGTTTTGTCTAAATCCAAAATATATATTATTCTAAACCATTGACGTGGACAAAATAAATACAAGGCAAATGCATCATGTACATATCTATATTGTAACCCATAAAATTTTAAAAAAGTAGAAAAATAAATCTAAGCATTCATGTGTATATAATAAAGTCCTCATAACAACACACTATTGTTGATTAATTGGGTTGGTTGTCATTGATGTCAACCCTTGAAGCAAATCCGACAGAAAATTATGGTAGCCCCAACAGTATGGATAAGATAATTCATTTTGATTGATGTATAATGGTATGAATATTAACACATTTTCTAGTATGACTATTGTAGATGGATAATACATGTCATGCCATTTTCGGTGATATGTGGAATGTCATATAAATCCTCACAGTTAGAGAGTTATGGACTTGTGAAGTTAGAGAACACTCATGAGTTATCTAGAAGTCAAGGAAGTCAAAATTATTCTAGAAGCTCCTAGAAGAAGTTGACTAGTCAAGTGAGTGAATCTAGGAGTTAATCATGGGTTAAGTTGTTGCAATAAGAAAATAATTAAAAATAAATTAGTTGCAACTAGAAGTGGAGACTTTACTAATTGTAGCAAAGTGGGTTAGAAGTGGACAAGTGGTTAGAATTGGGTTAGCCATAAAAGAAGGAAATTGGGTTAAGTTGGTTAGAAGGTAACTCCTTGAGGAAGCTACATGGAAGTATAAGTAAGAGAGAAAGGATCTCCTGTTAGAACCTATTGAGCACATTGAATATATATTATTTTGTAAGGTTTATTGAATGTACTCAATGATACATCTAAAGTTGCACAATTCTGAGATAACATGAAGGGTTGATGATGAAAGTTTCAAAATTACATAAAATACTGAAAAAAAACCCTAGTTTTTTAGGTGTACGCGGGCCGTAGTGGAGAAGGGCGTGTATGTATGTGGGCTAGCAGTATAATAGGGCGCTTACATGAGGGTAAATCCATAAAACTTGAGAAAATGAAGATGTCAGGTCTCTATATTCTGAAAGCAATCTCCTAGGAAGATCTACAACAATTAGGTACATCAGATCTATCTACTGGTTCAAAAGGTATGTCTTATTTCTATGAGTATTTGGATTTTGTTTTCTACATGAGAAATAGTTATGGGGGTTTGGGGATTTTCCCTTGAGAGGCCATTGGTTTTATGGAACTTACTTTATAAGTTAGATCTACAGAAATATAGTGTTGGTGTATTTGATTCTTATCATTGGTATATCTTGTTAGTTTTGAGACACATCTTGTATTTCTTAGCATATGGTTAAGGGTTTTTGTGGTACATGTTTGAGAGCTTGTATTTGTGAAGTAGTTGTGAAGTGGATGATGTTTTGAGAGGTTTTTTATCAGTAAGGGTTTGATGTCTAGTTTGTTAGGATATTTAGACATTTAGGAGTTAGTAAGGTCTACTTGGTCTATTGTGTCGTTAGGTAAAAGTGTGTTTTCTAGTGTGTTTCTTTAGTATGTATTTGTAGTTAGGAAATCCGACTATCACTATATGTTCCCGACATAGAGTGATTTGACGGTTCATACTCTCCTTGATCTTAATGACCATTGATCCATGGTTTAGCACCCGATTGGTCCATGATCTCTATTTAAAGAGAATGGAGGGTCATTTTCCGATGAACGATTGTGAGAAACTCTCTTGTAAAATCTCTCTGTAATCTTTTTCTTTGCATTGATAAACTGCTCCAAGTGGCCACGTTGGCTGGGGCCGTGGATGTTTCCTCGTAGGGGTTTTACCATGTGAAAAAATCGGTGTGTTGATCTTTGATATGGTTATGTGAGTGGTTATTGAAGGTGTTCATCCTCTGTTGGAGTACCTATGTTGTCGAACATGGTATCAGAGCCTGTTTGAAGACCCGCTCCTGTTGAAGATTGAGATCGTGAAGCCAGGTTACCTCATCTCCACTTTCTATCATTTTCATACATTTTTTGGCTGAGAGGACTATTCCATTGCGTCCGGAGCACTTGTTTCAGTCAGGAACACTTTTTGTTTCACTCGAAAAGGTTTCAGTTTTCCCAAGATACGGCCATTACAGTCAGATCCGGAGGTATAAAGCTTGAATACACATTTTTTTAAATTTTTGCAGAGTAGTATTTTGGTTTTATTTTAGTTTTGTTTTATTTATTTCCGGATTGCTACTCTTTAAGATCTGTGTATTCTCTTTTCTCCGTGCCCTGTGCGATCTCGAAAAATCAGAAATAGATAGGAAAATGTGCATCTTCTGGGTAAGCTAACCGAGATCTAACCCTTGTTGTCATCGAGAAGCGGAATTTTTTTCTTGTGTGAAAAGAGTTTTTTTTTAGCACGCTCTCCAAGGCCTTCTTCCACAACAAGAACAACAACAAAAACACCCCCAATCCTCCTTCTGAACATTACAATATTTTTTTCTAGATCATTTAGTTAAAAGTTACCTTATTAAGTAAGAGGTCTTGAGTTCAAGTCTCTCTTTTGCTACCTTTTTTGAAAAAGTTCATGTTAAAATTGTAAAGTGTATTTCACTTCAAGTATAAAAGTGAATCACTATAAGTAGCTTTAATATTTTATTTTAGAGTTATTTATTTTTCATGCAACTTTTTCTATTATAAAGTAACTTGATTGTAAAAGTGATCCCCACTTCTCTTTATAAAAGTGGGTCACTTCATAAAGCAACTTACACAATCACGTGGTCATTTGGTTACTGATTGTGCATTTTCTTTAAAAGGGCATAACTCTAACATCGGAAGTCCGTTTTCAGTTCCATTTTTTTTTAAATCGCATAACTTTTCGAGATCTTTCAATCCATATCATCATTTTCAGTTTTTTCCACATTATCTGCATATTTAATATGGCTTCTACAAGTACTGTCTTGCTTACCAGCAACAACTACTTCCAATGGAAATCTCATATGGAATATTTATTAGGAAGTAAAGGATTGTACCAGATTACCTTGGGAAAGGAAAAAACACCCACTGATGCTGATAAGAAAGCCAAGTGGGATAATAGGAATGACGAAGCACATGGACTAATTAAAATTTCCATTTCTCCTGATTTAAAGTACCACCTTCAAGATACCGATGACCCCAAAGAAGCTTGTGACACGATTGAATCTGTGTTTGGTAAACTCAATATTATTCGAGCACAACAGTTAGAAAATCAAATACTGACCTTGAGTCCAAATGATTTTTCTTGCCTTGGAGATTATCTATCTAGGTTTAAAACACTCAGAATTTTATGTGAAGAATGTAAGATAAAGATGGAGGAAGAGCGTTGCATCTATCTCATTCTTTCTAAGCTAGGTAGTGCATATTCCGTGTTTGTATCTACCTTTTATGCCATGAGAGAGGCTCTAGGGGAAGAAGCTTATGGAAAACCTAGTCTTGAGTCCTTTTGTGCTTCTTTGATTTGCGAGGAAGATAAGCTTGTACAATTTGGAGTGATCAACACTGCAGGTCCCTCCAACAAAGCTTTAGTTTCCCAGCAGAAAGATAAACCCAAGTATCCTAAGAAGCAACATCCTTTCTACAACAACAAACAACATAAGGGTCCCAAACCTGCTCAGACAGCTTCAACTCCTACTGGTGACAAAGGAGAAAAATATAAAAGTAAGAATACTAACAGACATTGCAACTTTTGTGATAAAGATGGTCATGATTAGTCCAAATGTTTCAAGAAGATGGAAGCTTTAGAAGAAATGATGAAGAAGCACAACATCAATATTGATTCTACTTCTTCTTCCCATGGACATGCACTTTTTTCTTCTGGTTTCTCCTTCAATTCAAATTCTAGTACTACTTCTTCCTCTGATGAGTGGCTTATTGATTCAGGAGCATCTTATCATATGGCTAAGGATAAAGCCATATTTTCTTCTCTAAATGAATGTAACACCAAGAAAATATTTGTCGGTGAT
>SNQJ01S0015599.1:125958-158645 GCA_010110895.2 Picea sitchensis | reverse complement strand
TAAAAGTGTGTTTTCTAGTGTGTTTCTTTAGTATGCATTAGTATTCATTTGTAGTTAGGAAATCCGATGGTCATGATATGTTCCCGACATAGAGTGATCCAATGGTTCATACTCTCCTCAATCTTAACGATCATTGATCTGTAGCTTAACACACGATTGGTCCATGATCTCTATTTAAAGAGCATGGAGGGTCATTTGCCGATGATCGATTGTGAGAAACTCTCTTGTAAAATTTCTCTATAATCTTTTTCTTTGCATTAATAAACTGCTCCAAGTGGCCGCGTTGGCTAGGGTCGTGGATGTTTCCCCGTAGCAGTTTTACCACGTGAAAACATTGGTGTGTTGATCTTTGATCTGGTTATGTGAGTGGTTACTGAAGGTGTTCATCCTCTGTTGGAATACCTATGTTATCGAACATAGTTCATGTGAGGGTTATTGTACTTGTTCATGATTATACAAACTTGTATGGCACATGAATAGAGAGATATAGATGCATTTGGTTAAAGGATACATATGAGGATGTATGCATAGGGAATAGTTACAATCTGGACACAATGATAGGTTGCAAGTTTATGTGCCAGAAGCTGTAGAGGGTCAAAAAAATTTCAGGAGAGAGAAAACCCTAGTTTTCAGAAGGCATATGTAGGATGTAGTAGAGATAGGTTGTGTACATATGTGGGATGCAATATAGATAGGGCGTGTACAAACTTGTATTGGAGAATAGATAGGTCATGTATCTATTTTTTTTTTGGTTGGTACAGACTGAGTACACGTACAACTTGATTATAGGGCAGTGATATAGGTTGGCTACAGGTCAGTGGTATAGGTTGGTACAGGTTTATATTGGTATATCTCACAGTGAAAATGTGGTAGTGGTTTCTTCATTTGACACTTATATTTCAGGGTGGCATGATGGGGCAATGATAGGTGGTTGTAGCCACCTTCTGGTTGTATCCAGAGAACATAGGGGGTTGTAGCCTCCTTCTGGTTGTAGCCAGAGAATTGGGGAGTTGTATCTTCACTAAGGTCATAGCTTGAAAATATAGGGGGTCAGAGCCTCCCTCCAGTTGTAGTTGGAGAACAAAGGAAGTTGGTGCTTCCAATGAATGCAATTCTTAAATACATATAATAAAAAGAATTATGTGGTTTTCTACCACATTGGGTTTCCATGTAAAATTAATTGTGTGTTGTGTATGTGTATGTGTTCATTGTTCATGGTTTATTTACTCTTCACATATTGGATAATAATTCTATATTGATCATAAAGATAAATAACACTTTCATACTATGGTTAAAAAGATCATATTTCTCTATTACTGATTCACCCCCCCTCTTAGTAATCCAACAATTGGTATCAGAGAAGGTTCCTTTAGGAATCAATTTAACCAATGAAAGGTAGATCATGGAGAGAAAAAATATGTATAAAAATGGAATACCATAGTTTGATGGATAGAAATATGCATTCTAGAGAAGAAGGATGAAAACATATGTACAAGCACAAGGATTTGAGGTTTGGAAATCAATTGTATATGGATACAAAGAACCAATAGTTCTGCCAACAAATTAAAGTGGAAGTAAACTTAGTCTAAACAATTCAAAATAAAAAAATGCACTTTTGAATGGTCTTTGTGATTTAGTATATGTCAAAGTTATGCATTGCAGCTCTGCTAGAGAGATTTGGGACAAACTTCATATTGTTTATGAAGGAGATGCAAAAGTCAAGGAAGTAAATATTCAAACTTATAGAGGTCAATTCAAACAGTTGAAGATGAAGGAAGATGAGAATATTGCAACTTACTTCTTACGATTTGATGAAATGGTGAATGTAATAATAGTGTTGGGAGAAGAAGTTGATGAATCTATAATTTTTCAAAAGGTACTAATGTCGCTTCCTATGATATTTAATCCTAAGATATCAACACTATAAGAAAGAGACGATCTATACTCAATAAGCATGGATGAACTACATGGAATATTAACAACCTATGAAATGAGAAATGAACATGAGAGTCTAGGTATAAAAGAAGCAACATTCAAAGCATCCAAGAAGTCAAAGAAAAATGGAAAGAAAAAGGAAAAATAAGATAGCAGTAGCAATGACATCTTATAAGATGATGAAGAAGTGACCAACTTTCTCAGAAGACTGAAAAAGGGAACCAATGGAAGATATAGAGTTAAGATTCCATTGCTTTGTTTTAATTGTGATGGTATTGGTCATTTTTCTAAAAAATGTCCTCACAAGAAAAAGAAAATAAATGAAGAAGATGATTCAATTAGAAAACAAATAGATAAAGGAAAAAGAAAAAAAAAGAAAGTCTTCAAGAAAATTTTATGTACTAAAGAAGACAACTCCTCATCATACAAAGATGAAGTCAATGACAATGAGACATAAGGAGTTCTATTCATGGAAATAGAAGACTTTGATAAACAAGACACCAAAGAGGAATATGAAGAGGTAGAAGTTGACTACAGAGAATAACTATTGAGTGTTATAGAAGTTATAAAAAGAGAAAATAAGAAAAACAAGAAGCTCCAGGAAGAACTAGACAAAAAAGAAGAAACTCATAATTCAAACTCTAAAGAACTAAAGAAGATGATCATTGAATTAAAGGTTCAAATAGAAGAATACAAAAGAATCGAAGAAGCACTCAAAGAACAACTGTAAGAAAAGGACAAGATCATTGGAAGTTTGGAAGCAGAGGTTGTTACATTGAGAAAATACCTTCAACATAAAAACATGTAGAACACCTCAAAGGGTTTGGATAATACTATCAACAGTCAAAGGCCATATCATGACAAGTCCAGGCTAGGATAAAATTAGACGGAAAGAGGTTCAATCTCAAAAAATATAGATAAATAAACACAACCAATAAGCTATGCAAAGATAGTTAGAGGAGACAAGAAATTTTATAGGGAAGATCACAGGGACACTCCTCCACCTAGAAGATTCGGATTTAAGAATCAGAAACAGTCAGAAACAAGCAGTCCTTAGGAAGAAGAAGGTTTCATAAGAGTAACTCCTTTCAAAAGATATTCAACTCCCAGGTATCAAACTATCTTTTTTGTTTTATGTTATGCATGTAATAATTTTGGACATTAAGTTGTAAATTACAAAGCTAATAGCAGGAACAAAAACAACTTTGAAAGTCAAGCACAAAATGGTTATCCAAGAAGGTCATATGAAACATGGAGAAGAAGATACAACAGGTTTGAATCATTAAGCACTAAAGTGGAATGCTACAAGTGAAACAACTTTGGACACATGGCCAAAGATTGTAGAATGACAGTTCCTCCTAGAGAATCACAACAGAATGACAACAATCACAAACAAGAAATTCAACAAAGAATATGGATAAGAAAGAAGAATCGGTTTAACAATGAAGAATGCACACTCTCTCTACAAGATAAATACAATAAACATGGTTAGTATGTTGACAATGGTAATTCAAATCACATGACAAGTGATGAAGAAATGTTTCTTACATTGAGAAAGGAAAGAGATGGATTAGTCTCCTTTGGAAATGATAACTCAACTAGAATAATTGGAAAGGGAACAATAAGAATTGGAAACTAGAATAGAAAGGAAGAAAATATTCTACTAGTGGAATATATGAAACATAATATTCTAAGTGTAAGTCAAATGTGTGACCAAGGTCATAAACTTACGTTCGATTCACAAAAGTGTGAGCTAAGAAAAGTAAGATCAGGCAAATTGATTACAATAGTTGCAAGAACTTCAAGAAACATATATGTATTAAGTGAAATTGGAAATGAAATGTGTTTTCTAGGAGAGGAATATGAAGTTTGGCTATGGCACAGAAGAATGGGTCACATAAACTTCGATAACCTCGTCAAAGTTAGCAAAAAGGAATCAGTTAGAGAAATTCCCCATATCACAAAGCCAACCAACAAATTATGCAAGCATTGTCAACAAGGAAAGAAAACAAATACCATATTCAAATCAAAAGAATATTCCAAAACAACACCACTAGAAATTGTGCATACTGATCTAGTTGGACCAACTAGAACAAAGGGCTTAAAAGGTGAGAAACACTTTATGTTATTGGTTGATGATTATACAAGAATGATTGTAGTTTTTAGTTGATGATTATACAAGTCGTACTTATTGGTTAGTCAAGTACAAGGAAAGGATACAAGTGTTACAATATAAGGCTCAAAAAAGTTGTGGAAAGAATCAATGTAATAGTTGATGAAACAGGTGGACATAAATTAAAGGATGAAGAAAAAGAATTAGTGGAACATGTTTACGAAGAAGAAGAAAAGGATGAAGAAGCTGCAGAAAGGGAATATGAAGAAGATCAAATAGAAGTAGAAGAGAATTTTCAACAAGTACCTCCAAAGACACCTAACAAATGAGTACAGAAGAATCATCCTTCAAATTAGATTATTGGGAACAAATATGAAGGAATTGAGACTAGAAGAAAAATTTGTTCACCATAACAATTGAACCTAGCACCCTTATCTTCGATTGAGCCAAATAGTTTTGAAGAAGACATCAAGGATGAATTATGGAAAAAGACCATGAATGAAGAGTTGGATCAAATAGAGAAGAATGACACTTGGTAATTGGTTCCAAGACCAAGGTACAAGAATGTGATTGGAACAAAGTGGGTCTTCATAAATAAATTGAATGAATATGGATAGGTTACCAGGAACAAATCTAGATTGATATGTAAAGGATACACACAGGTTGAAGATATCGAATTTGAAGAGATGTTTTCCCCAGTTGCCAGAATGGAAACAATTTGATTGATCTGAGCTTATGCATGCTACAAGAATATTAAAGTGTATCATATGGACATGAAATCAACCTTTCTGGATGGGGAACTTGAAGAAGAAGTCTACATTGAGCAACTAGAAGGATTTGAATTGTCAGATAATGAAGATTACTTGTGCATGTTGAAGAAGGCCTTGTATGGTCTAAAATAGGCTACCAGAGCATGGTACTCTAGACTGGATATATATCTATAAAAGGAAGGGTTCAGAAAAGGAAATGCAAGCAACAACCTCTACAACAAGGTAACTCAAGATAGTATTTTATTAATTTAAGTTTATGTTGATGATATTATTTTTGGAATTGATGATGACAGGTTAAGCCAAAAATTTGCAAAGGATATACAGAATGAATTTGAAATGTCATTACTTGGAGAACTATCCTTGTTTCTAGGTCTTCATATATGTCAAAGAAACCAAGGAATTTTTATTTCTCAAACTAAGTATACCATAGAAATGCTAAATAGGTTTGGAATGGAAGATTGCAAACCAGTTGCAAGTTGAGAAAATATGATGATTAAAAGTTTACAGATCAAAGGCAATACATGTCAATAATTGGAAGCTTACTTTATGTGACAACATCCAGACCAGATGTAATGTAGGCAAGTGGAAAGGTGGCACGATTTCAACATCACCAAATGAATCACATGTTCTAGCAGTGAAGAGGATTTTCAGATATCTCAAGGGAACAAAAGAGTTTGGATTATGGTATCCAAAAGGAAAGGATCTATCACTTATTTCCGACACAGATGAAGATTGGGCAGGTTTCATTGATGACCGATGAAGCACCAGTGGAGCTACATTATACTTGGGTGAGTGTTTGGTATCTTGGCTAAGGAAGAAAAAATCGTCAATATCATTTTCTATAGTTGGACCAGAGTATATTGCAGCAACAACATGTTGTACACAGGTTATATGGATGAAACTAACTTTGATAGATATACAAGTTGAGTATGATGAGCCCATTCCTATATATTCTGATCATACAAGCGCTATTAGTATCTCAAATAATCCAGTGATACACTCCAAGATGAAGCACATTCCAATCAAGCATCACTTTCTATGGGAACATGTTGCAGAGAAGAACATCATAGTTGAATATGTGGGAACAAAGGAATAGGTTGTAGATATATTCAAAAAATCGCTTTTGAGGGAAGCTTTTGAGTATCTTCGCCAAAGACACAGAGTAATTTCTACTCCAAAATGAATGCTTTTGAATACTTATCTTATATGTCTTATATTTACACGAGGAAGAACGATACACAGGACAGTTCAGGTTGGGGGAGCAGGTTCAGAAAAAGTTCAGTTAGGTGGAGCATAATCGGAAGTGAAGTTTCTTTTTCCATTGATGTCAAAGGTGGAGAGATTCACAAGATGAAGGACAAAGATTTAGATGATTGGAGAGAGAGCACAGAGGCATGTTTCTCGGGGTAGCGATGGTCAAAAGGGAAGCATAAGCGATATGACTTTAGTGTTTCATCAAAGTGTTGTCATCAATGCCAAAGGCAGAGATTGTTGATTAATTGGGTTGGTTTTCATTAATGTCAACCCTTGAAGAAATTTCGATAGAAAATTCTAGTATCCCCAACAATATGGATAAGGGACTTCAGTTTGATTGATGTATAATGGTATGCAGATTACATATTTTTTGGTAAGACTATTCTAGATGGATAGTACATGTCATTCCATTTCTGGTGATATGTGAAACATCACATAACTCCTCATGGTTAGATATTTATGGCCTTGTGAAGTTGGAGAACCCTCATGAGTTATCTAGAAGTCAAAGAAGTCAAAATTATTCTAGAAGCTCCTGTAAGAAGTTGACTAGTCAAGTGAGTGAATATAGGATTTAATCATGGGTTAACTTGTTGCAATAACAAATAATTAAAAATAAATTAGTTGCAACTAGAAGTGGATAATTTACTAATTGTAGCAAAGTGGCTTAGAAGTGGGTTATCCATAAAAGAAGGAAATTGGGTTAAGTTTGTTACAAGGTAACCCCTTGAGGAAGCTACATGGAAGTATAAATAAGAGAGAAAGGCTCTTCTATTAGAACCTATTGAGCACATTGAATATCTATTATTGTTTAAGGTTTATTGCAGGTACTCATTGATTCATCTAAAGTTGTGCAATTCTGAGATATCACAAGGGCTTGACGGTGAAAGTTTCGGAATTACAAAAAATACTAAAAATTCGCTAGCTTTTTAGGTGTACGTGGACTGTAGTGGAGTAGGGCACGTATGTACATGGGAAAACAATATAATAATGTTTGTACATGAGGGTAAATCCCTAAAACTTGAGAATATGAAGATGCTAGGTCTCTAGAGTTTGAAAGCAAGCTCCCAGGAAGGTCTACAGTAATCATGTACATCAAATCTATTTACTGGTTCAAAAGGTGTGTCTTATTTCTATGAGTATTTGGATTTTTTTGTCTACATGAGAAATGATTATGGGGTTTGAGTATTTTCCCTAGAGAGGCCATTGATTGTATGCCACTTACTCTATAAGTCATATCTACAAAAATACAATGTTGGTGTATTTGATTCTTATCATTGTTATATCTTGTTAGTGTTGAGAGACATCTTGTATTTCTTGGAATATGGTTAAGGGTTTTTGTGGTACATGTTTGAGAGATTGTATTTGTGAAGTGGTTTTGAAGTGGATCATTTATTGAGAGGTTCTTTATTAGTAAGGTTTTGATGTCTAGTTCATGTGAGGGTTATTATACTTCTTCATGATTATACACACTTGTATGTAACATGAATAGAGAGATATATATGCATTTGGTTAACGGATATGTATGAGGATGTATGCATAGGGCACAGTTACAATCCAGACATAGTGATAGGTTGCAGGTTGATGTGACAGAAGCTATAGAGGGTTAGATCTTTTCAGGAGGGAGAAAACCTTACTTTTCAGAAGGCATACATAGGTTGCAGTATAGATAGGTCGCGTACATATGCAGGTTGCAATATAGATAGGGCACATACATACACACAATATAGAACATATAGGTCATGTATATATTGGTTTTTGGTTGGTACTAACTGAGTACAAGTACAACTTGATTATAGGGAAGTGGTACAGGTTGTCTACAGGTTGGTACAGGTTTACAGTGGTATATCTCACAGTGATAATGTGGCAACAGTTTCTTCATTTGACACTTATATTTCAGGGTGGCAGGATCAGGGCAAGGATAGGTGGTTGTAGCAACCTTTTGGTTGTATCTGGAGAACACAGGGGGTTGTAGCCTCCTTCTAGTTGTAGCCAGATAATTGGGGAGTTGTAGCTTCCCTCATGTCGTAGCCTGAAAATATAGGGGGTCAGAGCCTTATTTTAGTTGTCGCTGAAGAAAAAAGGGAGTTGGTGCTTCCAACGAATGTAATTCTTAAAGACATATAAGAAAAATCACTCTGTTGTTTTCTCTGGCATTAGGTTTCCACGTAACAATATTGGTGTAATGTGTATGTGTATGATTGTTCATTGTTCATGGTTTATTTGTTCTGCGCCTATTGGATAATAATTCTATATTTATCATAAAGATAAATAAAAATTGCAACTATGGTTAAAAGGATCATATTTCTCTATTACTGATTCACACCCCCTCTTAGTAATCCAACGACTACAACTTACAAATTCAATGTACATATACATGACCTATGAATCATTAGGTATGGATGCATCCTTATCAGGCACTCTATATGACACTCTCTTCTCCAAGTTGGCCTATAACACATTTGAAATTTTCATATGTCCATAAAGGAAACTACTTACATAAATAACATTTTTAAATAATTTTTGATGAATTAAAATTAAATGATTGACACTTGAAATCATAGTTTTAAACTTCAAAAAATGCAATACATGTGATGTGACAACCTCAATATCATCCACCACACAAGAGGGTTACATAACCTTAGTGCATGGAGACATGAAGCTACCCACACCACATTGAGATTTAAAAAATTGTATATTATAAGACATTTTCTTTTAAATTAATAATTTAAATGACATTGCAATTTTCATATTTAATGAAATATGTTTTGAACATGTAATATACCAGTGAACTCCCAACCTCTTGAAAATATCCCAACATTTGCGATGGAAAATGTGATAAACCTATCAATGTGTCGGGAGATGGAAAGGGAATCTGTGAACTGATGCAGGAGCATCGCTAGTAGCAAGCGAGCGTGGGACAAACACCATCACATTTTTGGCACATGTTAAAATTGTTTGCAATATTTTGAAAGTTTGGATGCATAGATTTTAATGTAATAGTTCAGAAGGGCGTACTTCCAGATTGTAAACAGATATTGAGCGATCCTCTCTCATCTATAGGATGAAAAGGCATTTATGCATAGTTAATGTAAGTAGGTAGATTTAAATTCTAGATTAGACAGTTTTAGGAGCTGGAGGGAAAACCGACTATAGACACCCTCATCTTGTATTATTGTAACATTATCAATTGTATCATTGAGCATAGAGCAGGAGAAGAGAGTTGTAGCAGAAAGTTGTAGAGCAGAACCCATGTATAGAAGTTTGAATTAATGAAAAGAGCTTTGATTCAGATTCATGGTGTTGTGATACTTTCTGTGTATACATGTTGAACGTCATGCTTATGATGGTTTACTCTTTCTGTTGTACATTTGCTTTTATGCTATGTATGTATGATTTCATGTTAAGTGTTTGAAGTCTGAGAGAGTAAGGAAATGAGTTTCAATTGTTTCTCTTCTTGAGTCAGAGTTCCTGCAAGGAGTGCAGTGAAGCGTCCACAAGGAGTGCATTGACGGGTTCAGAGTTCATCTCTGAAAGCTCAAGAGGGGTACCATTATTATCATTTTTCGTAGAAGTGAAAATCAGACATAGAATCCAGGAAAGGTGTGCACAGGCCGGTTGGAAGTTCAGAGATTATCAACCAAGGAAAGGATTGAAAGACTGTTGTCGCAAAGAGTTTCACAAAGTTAAAAGATTCAAATACTAGACGTATTTGAAGAAGTGTCGCAAGGAGTGCATGCAGAAATATCATAGGAGATATAAGTTGGCGAAAGAAAGCTTAGGAGAGTTAGTGTCTTCAAGGTGTTTGGAGAGCTGAAGGGAAATCTAGCCATTGTGTAGAGGATAGGTTCCAGAAGAGAGTCGTAGGGTCAATTTAGAACCAGAGATCTTTGAAGAAGAAATTTGGACGGTCATAATTCTCCGAGAAGAATTACTGAAATAGCGAGAGTCATAGGATCTACAGGAGCTGCAAGATGGATAAGGGGCCGTTGATCTTGACTTATTGGGATGTAAGATCATTTTGGCATTTCAGGGTTCGAGAGTCTGAAGTGCAAGCCAAAATTCTTGGCTGATCAAATCCCCGAAAACGCGAAAAGGAGGTTTTCATGTGTGGGAGGAAGTTAAGTTTTCGGAACTTCAGAGTTCAGGGTTTCGGAAGTCCCGAGGGAGAGAGATCAAGACACAGCAGGGGAGAAAACCCAAAATCAGAAGTCACAACAAAGGATTTCAGTGTTTCGGGACTTCGGAGACCGGAAGGTGGAGAGGACATAGGGTTCGAGCTTGACGTATCAAACTCCTGGTACGTGAAATTGTGCTGACCGTTGGATCGAGGGAAGGTCCTCAGCCATTGATCCCCATGGAAGTGGAACCTTAGAGTTTCATCATTTCAGGGTTCGGAGGTTCGAGAGCCCCGAGGACATAGTAAAAGCGCATTTCGGTGGTTGAAACCTCGAAATCGTGAAGAGAAGGGAAGGTCAGGACACTTGTATTTCAGAAAATCGTTAATTCGGGTTTCAGGACTCCAGAGGTTGAGATCAGAGTTTCACGTGATCGCAACTCCCGAATTCACGAAAGCCTAAAATTCGAAATTGAAATCAGGAAAGGCAAGTACTAGTATTTCGGGGTTTCAGAGGTCGAAGATATAAGGCGCTCGACCACGGGATTCGCAAAATCGCGAAGTCCGGTATCCCGAAATAAAAGAGGAATTTCCCTCAAGGTGTTGCTGTGGGTAGATTTCCCGAAAAGGGAAATAGAAGAGCCAGTCGAGCTCTCGGGCCAAAAGGAGAAGATCCTGTGTGGATCCTGACCTGTAGGTCTGGGGAGGGGTCTACGTCAGTTGTGGTATCAGATCTTGATTTTGCCTGTATATCTCAGGCAGAGTAAGCTAGGGAAAAGGAGTACTCTGATACAGACCAGTTGTGGTATTAGATCCCTTCTCTGTTTTTATATTGTAGATAGAGGGTGCGAGAAATATTTTCAGCCATGCTGCCAAGAAGAAGAGACAGGCAAACACCCGATCCACCAGAGGAAAGGGAAATGCCAAAAGGAGGGGTAGGCAATTACCTGAGCCACCAGGGGAAAGAGAGATGCGCGAAATGCGTGCTAGGATAGATGCCATAGAAATAGCACAGAGGCGTGCAGTCGGTGCTAGAGATATCAGTGAGTCTGAAAGTGAAGATGAAGCTGGACATGGAGGAGAAGAATTTACAGCTGAATATGTAGCAGAAGAACGCCTATTCAGGGTTGTTGCAAGGATAGGTGCTAGATAAAAAATGGACATTCTAGTATATGAGGGAAACCTGGATGTTGAAGAGCTTCTAGACTGGATTAGAGCCCTGGATAAGTATTTTGACTATGAAGATGTCGAGGAAGACAAGAAGGTTAAACATGCTGTCACAAGACATAAAGGGCATGCAACACTATGGTGGGATCAACTACAAGCTGACAGATGTTGTAAAGGCAAGCAGAAAATCAAGAGTTGGGATAGAATGATTGCAAAGATGAAGGCAAAATTCATACCCAAGGATTATCAAATCACTCTGTTTTGGGGAATGCAGAATTTGAGACAGAAGATGATGTCATTGAAAGAGCACACTGAAGAGTTCTACGAGCTAAACATCAGGGCAGGTCATCCAAGATGAGATGATCATGATGACCATCCGAACAGTGGAAAATTCTTATCAAATGGCTCTAAAGGCTGAAGAGAAGTTGAGCCGAAAGAAAAGTCAAAGAGGGAGAGGCAGAAGTCAAGCCAGAGGCAAAACAATTTCCCAAGACAAAAATCAGAAACCTAAGGAAGAATGGAATAAACCTCAAACTCAAACTGAGAGAGGTGGAAGCTCACAGAGAGGATAGTATGTAGACATAAATACTTTTCCTCGAACCAGAGGAAGAGGAAGAGGCAGAGGTGGCGAAATAAAATGCTTCACATGTGGAAAGAATGGACACAAATCTTATGAATGTCCAGATAAGAAGACAAAAGGAGGTGAAACTCACATTACTGAAGCACAGGAATGGAATGTTGAGGCAGAAGATGCTGAAGGCGAAAGATCACTGATGATGAGGAAAGTTCTCTTAACACCAGAGAAGGAGGTAGAAAATCCAGTCCAAAGGAAAAAACTTTTTCGGACTGCTTGCAAGACCAAAGACAAGGTATCCAAGGTCATCGTGGACAGTGGTAGCATAGAAAATCTCATTTCTACGGAGATGGTAGAAAAGTTGGAGCTAGAGACTATTGAACATCCAAGCCCATACAGAGTTTCATGGCTGCAAAAAGGGCATCAGGTAAATGTCACTAGACAATGTTTAGTTGAAATTAAAATAGGAGGATATAAGGATGAAATACTATGTGATGTCATTCCCATGGATGTTTGTCATCTATTGCTGGGTAGACCGTGGCAATATGATAGGAATGTGATTCATGATGGGAGAAAGAACACATACACCCTGGAGAAGAATGGAAGAACTCACATGTTGTTTCCAATTAAGGATAAAGAAGTGACAACAGAGGTAAGAAACACGGTACTTCTCATGAGTGGGAAGGAACTTCTTAAAGAGATTAAGAAGAAGGAAGAAACACAATTCGTCGTTGTGAGGAAACCTCTGATTGTTTTAACCAATACAAGGGTGGATGATTTACCAGAGGAGATCCAACAACTACTGGAGGAGTTTGTTGATATAGTTGTGGATGAACTACCTTGTTCATTGCCACTTATCAGGAGTATAAGTCATCATATTGATCTCATACCTGGAGCTAATTTACCAAACAAAGCAGCATACAGATTGACGTTGTAGGATAATGAAGAGGTCAAAAGACAAGTCTAGGACTTGATGGACAAGGGATTGTTAGAGAAAGCTTGAGTCCATGCGTTGTTCCAACAATGCTTAGCCCAAAGAAATATGGAGGCTGAAGGATGTGTACAGACTCAAGGGAAATTAACAAGATTACCATCAGGTATAGATTTCCATTGCCAAGGATGGATGATTTGATGGATTGTTTGAGTGGAGCAAATTTTTTTTTGAAGATTGATTTGAAAAGTGGATATCATCAGATTCGTATGAGAGAAGGTGATGAATGGAAGACAACATTCAAGACAAATGAAGGGTTGTATGAATGGCTTGTTATGCCATTTGGCTTAATAAATGTGACGAGTACTTTCATGAGATTGATGAATGAAGTCCTGAAGGAGTTCATTGGAAAATTTGTCATTGTATATCTTGACGATATATTGATTTTCAGTAGGACAGAAACAGAGCACTTGAAGCATTTGGTTACAGTGATGAAGAAATTGTAGCAAGAGAAGTTGTTGATAAACATGAAGAAGTCATCATTCATGAAGACGGAGCTCATTTATTTGGGATTTGTTATTTTTGCAGATAAGTTGAAAATGGATCCAGATAAAGTGGAGGTGATTAAGAATTGGCCATCGCCAAAGAGTATATTTGAGGTTAGAAGCTTTCATGGATTGGCTAGTTTCTACATAAAATTTATCAGAAATTTCAGTGGAATTAGCACACCGATGATGGACACGGTGAAGAAAAGACATAAATCTTTTCACTGGACAAAAGAAGTAGAGAAAAGTTTCAATTTGTTGAAAAGGAAGATTACTGAACAACCAATTTTGGTGTTGCCATATTTCAACAAGGCATTTCAAGTCAAATGTGACGTTAGTGGATTTGCAATAGGAGCGGTCTTGAGTCAAGACGATAGACCAATCGCATACTTCAGTGAGAAACTGAATGAAGCGAAAGTGAAGTAATCCACGTATGATAGGGAATTTTATGTGGTCATACAAGCACTGAAGAAGTGGAGGCACTATTTGGTTCCTAAAGAGTTCGTTTTGTATAGTGATAATCATGCCTTACAGTTTGTAACTCAATAGGAAAAGTTGAACCAAAGACATGTTAAATGGGTCGAATACATGCAGAATTTTACTTTTGTAATTAAACATATTTCTGGAACTGCTAACAAAGTTGTTGATGCTTTGAGAAGGAAATGTTTGTTGATGCAAGAATTTAGAGTCAAAACTTTGGGTTTTGATAATCTCAAGGACATGCACAAGGATGATCCAGATTTCAAAGAGGCGTATGAGGCATCTGAGAATCCAGTTCTTAGAGATAGAAGTCAATGGATTGAATATATGATCCAAGATGGATTATTATTCAAAGGTAATCAATTATGTATTCCAAAATGCTCCATGAGGGAGAATCTGCTGAAAGAAAAGAACAGTGGAGGATTGGTCAGACACTTCGGTCATGATAAGACGTTTTCAAAGTTGAACAACTCATATTTTTGGCCAAGAATGAGGATAGATGTCAAAAGATTCATGGACAGATGCATAATTTGTTAGCACTCAAAGGGAAAAAGATAGAATACAGGGTTGTATCAACCATTACCCATACCTGAGAGGCCGTAGGATGCAGTAAGCATGGATTTTGTGTTGGGGTTGCTGAGAACGCAAAGAGGGTTTGATTCAATCTTTGTGGTGGTAGACATATTTTCTAAAATGGCACACTTTATACCATGTCAAAAAACTAGTGACGCGACTCATATCGCAAACCTGTTTTTCAAAGAAGTTGTCAGACTTCACAGCTTACCAAGGAGTATTGTTTTAGATCGATACACTAAGTTCATCGAACATTTCTAGGGGACTTTATGGAAGAAGTTGGGGACAAGTTTTTCATTTAGCTCAGTGTATCATCCTCAGACGGTTGTAAACAGAAGCTTGGGAGATTTCCTAAGGAGCCTAGTGACTAAACACCACAGTTAGTGGGATCACATTCTGCCACAGGCGGAATTTGCTTATAATGATTCGATCAATAGAAGCACAGGGAAGAGTCCATTTCAAATTGTTTATGGAATGAAACCAAGGGGAGTTTTTGAATTGAAGGATTCAGGACAAGATGAAACTAGAAGTGCTAGTGCAGAGAATTTTGCGGAAGTAATGAAGGAGCTTCATAACCAGGTTAAGGAGCGATTGCAAAATTCGAACCAAGAGTATAAACGTAGAGAAGATCAACACAGGAGAGAACTTCAATTTGAAGTTGTTGATCTGATTATTGCACACCTGAGAAAGAAGAGGTTCCCAAGGGGAATGTATAACAAACTGAAAATGAAAAAGATTGGACCATGCAGAGTCATGAAGAAATTTGGGGCAAACGCATATGAGATTGAATTACCCGATGGGATCGAAATTTCACCGATATTCAATATCTCAGATTTGTACCCTTACAAAGCTGGAGAAGCAGGAACAAATGGTAAACATACAGAGGTTCAGTGGGCTAAAAAAATGTCTGTATCAGCCACAGATGGAAAGTATACTTGAAAAGAGAGTCAGCAAGAGGACCAGGATACAAGAGTATTTTAAATACTTGGTCAAGTGGAAGGGACATCCAGTTGAAGATGCTAGCTGGGAAGATGAAACAAAAATTCAAAAGCATGGATGGACCGTGCAAGAGCTCATGAACAGGAGTTCATGAAAATTTTCAAGTGAGGGAGTATGATGCAGAAGCATCGCCAGCAGCAAGCGAGCGTGGGACAAACACCATCACATTTTTGGCACATGTTAAAATTGTTTGCAATATTTTGAAAGTTTGGATGCATAGACTTTAATGTAATAGTTAAGAAGGGAGTACTTCCAGATTGTAAACAGATCTTGAGTGGTCTTCTCTCATCTGTAGGATGAAAAGGCATTTATGCATAGTTAATGTAAGTAGGTAGATTTAAATTCTAGATTAGACAGTTTTAGGAGATGGGGGGAAAATCGACTATAGACACCCTCATCCTGTATCATTGTAACATTATCAATTGTATCATTGAGCATAGAGAAGGAGAAGAGAGTTGTAGAAGAAAGTTGTAGATAAGAACTCATGTATAGAAGTTTGAATTAATGAAAAGAGATTTGATTCAGATTCATGGTGTTGTGATACTTTCTGTGTATACATGATGAACATCATGCTTATGATGGTTTACTCTTTATGTTGTACATTTTATTTTATGCTATGTATGTATGATTTCATGTTAAGTGTTTGAAGTCTAAGAGAGTAAGGAAATGGGTTTCAATTGTTTCTCTTCTTGAGTCAGAGTTCCTGCAAGGAGTGCAGTGAAGCGTCAGCAAGGAGTGCATTGACGAGTTCAGAGTTCATCTCTGAAAGCTCAGGAGGGGTACCGTTGTTCTCATTTTCCATAGAAGTGCAATTCAGGCACAGAAGCTGGGCAAGGTGTGCGCAGGCTGGTTGGAAGTTCAGAGCTTATAAACCAAGGAAAGGATTGAAAGACTGTTGTCGCAAAGAGTTGCACATAGTCAAAAGATTCAAATACTAGACGTATTTGAAGAAGTGTCGCAAGGAGTGTGTGAAGAAATCTCATAGGAGATTAAGTTGGCAAAATAAATCTCAGGAGAGTTATCTTCTTCAAGGTGTTTGGAGAGACGAAGGGAACTCTAGCCATCGTGCAAAGAATAGGTTCCAGAAGAGAGTTGCAGGGTCCATTTAGAACCACAGATCTTTGAAGAAGAAATTTGGACGGTCAGAATTCTCCGACAAGAATTCCCGAAATAGCAAGAGTTGTAGGATCTATAGGAGCTGCAAGACGGATAAGGGGCCATTGATCTTGACTTATTGGGATGTCAGATCATTTCGTCATTTCAGGGTTCGAGAGTCCGAAGTGCAAGCCAAAATTCTTGGCTGATCAAATCCCTGAAAACGCGAAAAGGAGGTTTTCGTGTGTGGGAGCAAGTTAAGTTTTTGGAACTTTGGAGTTCGGGGTTTTGGAAGTCTCGAGGGAGAGAGATCGGGACATAGCAGGGGAGAACACTCGAAATCAGAAGTCATGACAACGGATTTCAACATTTTGGGACTTCGGAGACCGGAAGGTGGAGAGGACATAGGGTTCGAGCTTGACGTATCGAACTCCCGGTATGCGAAATTGCATTGATCGTTGGATCGAGGGAAGGTCCTCAGTCGTTGATCCCCATGGAAGTGGAAACTTAGTGTTTCATCATTTCGGGGTTCGGATATTCGAGAGCCCCGAGGACATAGTAAAAGCGCATTTCAGTGGTTGAAACCCCGAAATCGCGAAAAGAAGGGAAGGTTGGGACACTTGTATTTCGGAAAATCATTAATTTGGGTTTCGAGACTCTGGAGGTCGAGAGAAGAGTTTCACATCATCGCAACTCCCAAATTCGCGAAAGCCTAAAAGCTGAAATTGACATCAGGAAAGGCAAGTACTAGTATTTCAGGGTTTCGGAGGTCGAAGAGATAAGGCGCTCGACCACGAGATTCGCGAAATCACGAAGTCCGGTATCTCGAAATAAAAGAGGAATTCCCCTCAAGGTGTTTTTGTGGGTAGATTTCCCAAAAAGGGAAATAGAAGAGCCAGTCGATCTCTTGGGCTGAAAGGAGAAGATACTGTGTAGATCCTGACCTGTGGGTCTGGGGAGGGGTCTACGTCATGAACAAAGAAACTTTAAATTTTAGATAGATGTGTTCACGTTAATGGGGAGATATAAATTTGTTGGATTGATTCTTCAACAAGGTGTGGAAATTATACAACTGAAGTGTAGATATGGACATTTTTAAAAACATACCTGATTCATCACATCCAAATTTAAAGATAATGAATCAAGTCCCTTATTTAATGAGGAATCATATAACATTTGACCAAACTGCGATTAATGAACATGTAACACATCAATTATTTATAACAATGCAATGATATGTATCTAGATATAATAACAAGAAAACTATCCCCTAATGCATGAAACATTTACAAACTATAACACATACCAGTCCAATGCCTGATTCCTCATTCCTAATTAACTCGTTCCATCCACTGCAACAAATTTTTTCATAAGCATGTAACTCTTCTACACTCATGCAATCTATCACTTCATCCATATTATCAACAAAACTCTCATGTGCAGTGGATTTCTCTCTCTATTGATTCAAACCAACGTTAATACCATACAAAATAGATTCTACATTATCTTTGATTGTAGTCCTCGCCTCCTTGCTAACTTGTGATGTGGCTTGCATCTCTCCATGTGAAGCAAATACCCCTGTTGGACGAGATACCAAAGGTGGTAGAGGCATCGACTATGATGCATCTCGATATGCTCATTTTCAATCATGTGTTCAATCGTTACCAACCCCATAATATCAAGATGGTAGGCTGGTATAATTGGGGTGCATACCCAAAAAAAATCCACATAGAAAAGTCTAGCAAGGTAAATTGGTACCTCATCATTCCATGGAAACCTCCCATACACTACCAAGAATCTATTATAAATATGTCTTGCAATGTTTGGGTGCTTGAGATACTACACCTTCAACAACAGTCGCTTTGGAGCTTCCTTCAAATTGAACATTCAAATTGCCTCCTTGTTTGAAACTCTATGCTGTACTACTTCCCATTTATCATGGCCCACAACCTCTGATTTCCATCTCCTCATCAAATCTATGAAGGTATGGGACATTGGCCCAAGGTTCTAATATACATTAATAAAAAATTTCAAACAATGCAAAACGATCTCCAAGTTTTTCTTGTTGTCTTTAGGGAGTTCCATATACCCAGGGAAAAATTTAAGAATCCATACTTATCATAAAGTGTATAAACATTGGAGAATCTTACTAATTATTAAAATGACAACTATAAATTGTTTGGCGACATTTTTGTAAAAATATTGAAATTTATAAGGATTTAATATAATTTCTAGAATTTTTTGGTGATTTTTAAAGTAAAATAATTTTATCTTATATAATTTCGACTAATAACTTTTTGAAAAAATGGAAATTGGCGAATCATTTTTTTGAAAAAAACATGGAAAATTAGTCCATGGGAAAAATTTAGCCCCTAAAATTTTCCCTGCATATGCATGAAATCATTCTCCAGCTTAGCATGATGGAATGAGTATCGTTGGAGTTCCATTGCTTGAACATTTCCTTGCCAAGAAAGCTCTTTGATGCAGGAGCATCGTCAAAAGTACACGTGGCAGGACAAATCAGTGCCTGAGGACCAATTCGAAACCTCGAACAAGAGCCGGTATTGCAGATCTTTTGCAGTTGACAGAAACAAAAAAAAGGAAAGATCATGAGCGTAGACAAAATGAGCATGCGTGACCTAGGAGTTTAACCCTAGTCTCGATGTAACCACAATTATATAGAAGTTAGTTTGTTTCTTTTGTATAAAGAGAGGTTTGTATGCACAAATGAGGGGGTTGCGGGCTAGTAGGCGAATTATGAGATTGTAATTGTTGTTTGATTTAGATGTAGCCAGTTTTTCTTTTGAATGAAGATAACAGAGGAAAATTGATCCAATGTATGGTGTGAATATTGTTTGTAATTTCCTTGTTGTTGTCATTAATATTTTCAATAATGAATGAATCTTGCTATGAGTGTATGTAGCTTTGAAATGCTTGCATAAAATTTAAATCACTTTTCTTCGTTGAGTCGGTGCAAGGTGTGCACATAGTCCACAAGGAGTGCGTTGACAGAGTCTGTTTCCACTTGGAAGCTTAGAAGAAATAACGTAATATTTCCTTTGCAAGGAGTGTAAAGTGACTGTTGCAAGGAGTGCACAGTCATCTGCAAGAATCCAGATCTTGCGTAAGAATCTTCTGCAAGGAGTGCACATATCCAGAAGATAGTCTGCAAGGAGTGTGTTTACTGAGTCTGTCTCGATTCGTAAGCTCAGGAGGAAATGCATAAGGTTTCTTTGCAGGAAGTGTAAAGCGACTACCACAAGGTGTGCACAGTCGTCGCAAGAACTAAAATCTTGTGTAAAGATCTGTTTCAAACAGTGCATAGGTTTGGAATTCGACAAAGATTCGAAGCGACTCCATAAATAAGTTGAAGGACAAGAACAAAGGAGTGCCAGGAAGGCGGGAAAGAATTCTTTTCAAGAATCTTTAAATTTGAGTTTGACGAATTTCCCGGAAAAGAAAGAAGTGCTTAGGAGATTAAAATATTTGAGGAGATGAAGCTCAGGAGGGATAGAACTTTCCAAGAAGTGTGAACAAGATCCAAGAAACGGACTTGCAGGAAGGATAAAGGTCGAACCCTTTAAATCTTTCAAAAATATTCTAAGTTAGAAGAAAGAGTAAGCTCAGGGGAAAACATCTGGATCGTCCAATCAGCGTCCGGACAACGAGGAGTGAGCGCAAAGGAAAAGATATCATTCGTCCGATCTGCGCGCAAAAGGATCGTAGTCGTCTGATCAAGGTAAGGTGCACTAACTATAAATCTTTGAAAGTGTACATGAGAATCAGACTTACGAATTTTTGAAATCATCGGAACCATCCATTGTCAAGGGGGACACATGGCGAGAGATCAACATTTCGTTGAATCGTGACTCAGAGAAATAAAAGGAAGAGTTCTAAGAACTCGCGAATTGCGAAATTGTTATTTGATCATAGGCGTTGATCAAAGGAGGGAGTTGAACAATAGATCTGGTCTTGTCGGGAGTTCTCAACTCGGGAAATCAGAGGTAAGAGTTCCAGGAACTCGCGAAATCTGAGTTCACGATTTGATCTGAGATGTCGGATCGAGGAGAGGTCTGGATCATTGATTGTCCAAGGAGATATCGAGAGTTTGGATATCGAGAGAAAGGAGGTGAGTGATCCTCCAACTTCGCGAAACACGAAGTCCCAATTTGCGAGGATTTGATCTAAGCCGTCAGATCACGGGGAGTTGTGAGTCGTTGATCTGGTGCAAATGAATTTCGGGATATCAGGGATTGGAGGAGAGAAGTGATAAACCTTCCAACTTCACAAAACGTGAAGTCCTAATATGTGAAAAGGAGATCAGGACCGTTGGATCGCGGGGATTGTAGACTGTTGACCTGGAAAGCATAACTCGCAAGCTTGGGTTTCGAAAGGAAGAGCAAGCGAAATTTGTGAGACGTGAAGTCACGAAATGAAAAATAGTGAAGCACTCAAAATATTGGCCCGATATCGTAGAGAAGGGTCACATCGGTGAAGGAGAATAGAGGGGCTAGCACGCACTAGGCTCTTGTCAGGATTTCAGAAGTTGGGAGAGTCGAGATGACTCACACGCAAAGGCCCAATACGCAAAGTCACGACACACCTTTCGATTAGGCGGATGGTCACAGCCTTGGTCAAGTAAAGAGAGGGGCTTAACTAGGAGAGCTAGCACCTATTTACATTAAGGTTTTAAAGGGTGTTAAGGAAAAATCCGCATGTTCCATATAACTTGCGCTTTAAGGGAATGAGGGCGTGTTAAGTGGATTTGGGGTTCTTGAGGGGCCAAAGATACAATCAAACTTAGTTTCTTGATCGATCCTAGATTGGGAGGTCACACAACCCTTAGGAGAGAAGGGGGATCAATAGACAAGTGGTATCAGAGCCAAATTTTTGTTTGCAGATTGCAGAAAAAAGAAGGACGGTGAAAGGATATAGTCTAATACAATCAAGTGGTATCAGAGCTTATTTTCGTCTGTAGATTTTAGGCGAAAGAGAGAAAGGAGATAGTATCATACCATCGAGAGGTATCAGATTTGATTTCGTCTGTGGATTTCAGGTGAAGCAGATAGAGAAGACAATCTGACTACGACAAGTAGTATCAAGAGTTGAACGGTGTCTATAGATTGTAGACAAAGGCAAGAAGGTGAAAAGAAATAATTTGATGACATCAAATGGTATCAAAAGCTAGTGTTTTCCTGTAGAAAAATAGGTGAAGGAAGACAGAGTACTTAGTCTCTGTGAATATTGTTGAAAAATTTTCAACAAATGGTAGATAGCCAGGAGGGCTGAAGACAAAAAATATGGCTACTGGAGGCCATGAGCGTGGTTGAAGAGGAGGCCACTAGAAGAAAAGTAAAGCACAAATTTATGAGGAACTCACTCAGATAAGAGAGAGAATGGAACAACTAAGGTTGAATATGCAACAGGAGGTAGAGGTACACTGGAGGTACAAATGGCCTCTCAACAGGAAGGTAAAATGGCATGTCCAAAAGTTGTTGGTCAGAAAACAACAAAAAGAGTGGAGGAAGTGGTTGAGGCATGCTAAAAACCTCAGTGACACAAAGGAGGAACTGATTCACATATGTGAACCAGAGACTAGGAGAAATATCAGTGATGATGAGGAAGGGAGATCAGTTACAAGTCTCATAAACTTCCAGGAGGGCAGAGATGAATTTTCCAATTGACAGGTGGGCAATGATATGAATTTTCCAAGTGAGGATCTCTTAGACTGTTAGGAGGACAGCAGTGGAAATTCATGTTTCCAGGTGGACCATGAGATGGGATCGTTGGATCTCATAGACTGCCAGGGGGGTAGAGGAGAAATCCTAGATCGCCAAGTGGGAAAGGGAGAAGAGATGAACTCAACTGAGAGTTCATATCGGCAAGGAGTGTTGATAGATGAAGATTCATGTGGGTTTTTAGATGACGTGAATGAAGACGATGAGAATTTAAATACTCCCATCGTAATGGAGGAGGATCAGAGGTGTCTTCTGATCTTTGGGGGAATTCAAATATTCATACCAAATAGTCCAGCAGAGACTAATTCAAGATTTGCACATGAGGTGGTAGCGCAACAAGAATCCGAGGAGGCCATGGGGCCAAATTATTTTAAATCTAACTGTGTCTGTGATGCAGGTGCAACAAAAGAAAGATAGCCAACATAGACTATCAATGAGGCACAGATACTGATGTTTCCCCAACATAAAAAAGGAGAATTCAGATGAATTGCTCACTCAATGGGAGAGAGAGTTGAAGATGTTGGAGGATTGGTTGAACAATATAGAACCAGAAGATGGCTGCCAATAGACAATCATGTAGACTGTGGGAGAGGATTATTCAGTAGAATTTCTCAAACATTTCATCCCAGGAGCTGAACAGGAGAGGACTGCAGCACTGGAACCTGCAGCAGAAGAGGAAGAAGACAACATAGATTTTGTTGAGATGTATGAGGAATTTGAATCCCTAGAAAGAAGGGTAAATATGCGGAGTAAGTGTATTCAACAGATCAAATTGGAAATGGGTAGAGGAGCATACCATCCTGGGGAGAAGCTAGAAGAAGTTGGAGTTGAACCAACACAAGAGGAGATGACGGAAGCCAATCTTCCAGAGGAGATGAAGGCATGATGAGACTACAGAATTGGAGTCTGCAACAGAGTGGCAAGATAAGGCCACAGGAGATGAAGGCATCAAGGGAGATCAGGTTGATCTACCCATTGACAAGAAGGAAGTGCAGTGGAACATTCTGCAAAACAAGGACCAACCAGTTGAGCAGTTGGACAAGGTGATTGAAGAAATCAGAAGGTTGATGTTGGGGTCAGCACAAGAAACTGTTAGTAGGAGGAAAATTAACAGAGGAATATATGCAAGATAAACAAGGAAGAAACAAAAGAAGTATAGCAAGGAGAAGGAGAATATGAATAGCTCCAAGAGAAAGTACGGGAACTTGGAGGATCTCAACAACATAGCAGAGGGAGCCATGAGCAGGAGCTCATGATTTTCCCAGTCGTGGAGTATATGATTAGAGAGGGATTGTTGTTCAAGGGAAATAAATTACCGAAGAGATAGATTTTGTGTTGGGACTACCAAGAATGCAAAGAGGATGTGATGCCATATTTGTGGTGGTGGATAGATTTTCAAAGATGGCACACTCTATCCCATGCCAGAAGACCAGTGATGAAACACATGTTGTGAATCTATTCTTTAAGGAAGTTGTGAGACTTCACAGACTACCCAAAAGCATTGTCTCAGACAGAGACACAAAATTTGTTTGTAATTTTTAGAGAGCACGATTGAAGAAGTTGCAAACAGATTTGTCCTTCAGCTCAGCTTATCACCCTCGGACAGATGGACATAATGAAGATGATATCCAGAAGAATGGAAAGTCAGTGCAGGAGCTCATGGATAGGAGTCTTTGAATTTTTGCCTAGGGAGTATGATGCAGGAGCATCATCAGCAAGTACACGTTGCAGGGAAACTTAACACCTGAGGACCAATTCAAAACCTCAAACGCGTGCTGGTACTGTAGATCTTTTGCAGCTAATAGAAATAGAAAAAGGAAAGATCACATGCGTAGACAAAATGAGCATGCGTGACCTGGGAGTTTAACCCTAGTCTCGATGTAACTGCAATTAGATAGCCGTTAGTTTGTTTCTTTTGTATAAAGAGAGGCTTGTATGCCCAAATGAGGGGGTTGTGGGCTAGTAGGAGAATTTTGAGTTTGTAATTGTTGTTTGATTTAGTTGTAGCCATTTTTTCTTTCGAATGAAGATAACAAAGGAAAATTGATCCAATGTATGGTGTGAATATTGTTTGCAATTTCCCTGTTGTTTTCGTTAATCTTTTCAAGAATGAACGAATCTTGCTATGAGTGTATGTATCTTTGAAATGCTTGCATAAAATTTAAATATCTTTTCTTCATTGAGCTGGTGCAAGGTGTGGACACAGTTCGTAAGGAGTGCATTGACAGAGGTTGTTTCCACTCGGAAGCTCAGAAGAAATAGCGTAATATTTCTTTTGCAAGGAGTGCAAAGTGACTGTTGCAAGGAGTGAATAGTCATCTGCAAGAATATAGATCTTGCATAAGAATATGTTGCAAGGAGTGCACAAATACAGAAGAAAGTACACAAGGAGTGCGTTGACTGAGTATGTCTCAAATCTTAAGCTGAGGGGGAACTGCATAAGGTTTCTTTGCAGGAAGTGTAAAGCGACTGCCGCAAGGTGTGCACAGTCATCACAAGAACTGAAATATTTTGTAAAGATCTATTGCAAAGAGTGCAAAGGTTTTTAATTCAACGAAGAGTCGAAGCAACTCCATAAATAAGCCGAAGGACAAGAACATAGGAGCACTAGGAAGGTGGGAAACAATTCTTTTCAAGAATCTTTAAATATGAGTTTGACGATTTTCCCGAAAAAGAAAGAAGTGCTTGGGAGATCAAAATATTTGAGAAGATCAAGCTCGGGAGGGATAGCACTTTCCAAGAAGTGTGAACAAGATCCAAGAAATGGACTCGCAGGAAGGATAAAGGTCGAAGCCTTTAAATCTTTCGAAAATCTTCTAAGTTAGAAAAAAGTGTAAGCTCAGGGGAAAAGATATGGACCGTCTAATCAGCGTCCAGACAACGAGGAGTGAGAACAAAGGAAAATATATCAGTATTCTAATCTGCATGCAAAAGGATCGTATCCGTCTGATCAAGGTAAGGTGCACTAACGATAAACCTTTGAAAGTGTACAGGAGAATAAGACTTACGAAGTTACGAAATCATCGAAACCATACATCATCAAGGGGGACACGTGGTGAGAGATCAACATTTCACTAACTCATGACTCAAAGAAGTCAAAGGCAGATTTATAAGGAGGGAGTTGGACCGTAGATGTGGTCTTGTTGGGAGTTTGCAACTGGGGAAATCAGAGGTAAGAGTTCTGGGAAGTCGCAAAATCCGAGTTCACGATTTGATCTGAGCCATAGGATCGAGGAAAGATATGGATCATTGATTGTCCAGGGAGATATCAAGAGTTTGGATATTGGGAGAAGGGAGGTGAGTGATCCTCCAACTTCACAAAACATGAAGTCTCAATTCACGAGGAGTTGATCTGAGCCATCAGATCACGGGGATTTGTGATTCATTGATCTGGTGAAAATGAATTTCAGGATATCGGGTATCGAAGGAGAGAAGTGATCAGCCTTCCAACTTCACAAAACGCGAATCCCCAATACACGAAAAGGAGATCAGGACCATTGGATCATGGGGATTGTGGACTATTTATATGGTAAGCGAAACTCGCAGGTTCAAGTTTTGAAAGGATGAGGAAAGGAAATTCTTGAGATGCTAAGTCAAAAAACACAAAATCACGAAGCGCTCGAAATATTGTCTCGAGGTGATAGCGAAGGGTCACATCAATGAAGGAGAATAGAGGGGCTAGCATGCACTAGGCTCATGTTAGGATTTTTGAAGTCGAGAGAGTCGGGGTGACTAACATGCAAAGGCCCGATACACAAAGTTGTGATGCACCTTTTGATTAGGCGACTAGTCACAACCTTGGTCATGTAAAGAGAGGGGCTTAACCAAGAGATCTAGCACCTATTTACACTAAGGTTTTAAAGGGAATCAAGGAAAAATCGGTGGGTTCCATATAACATATGCTTTAAGGGAAAGAGGACATGTGAAGTGGTTTTGGGGTTCTTGAGGGGCCAAAGAGTCAACCAGACTCAGTTTCTTGATCGATCCTAGACCGGGAGGTCATGCATCCCTTAGGAGAGAAGGGGGGTCCATAGACAAGTGGTATCAGAGCCAAAAAAAAATTTGCAGACCACAGACAAAAGAAGGACGGTGAAAGGATATAGTCCGATACAATCAAGTGGTATCCGAGCTTATTTTTTTCTGTAGATTCCGGGTGAAGGATATAAAGGAGATAGTCTCATACCATCGAGAGGTATCAGAGTTGATTTGTTCTGTGGATTTCAGGTGAAGGATATAGAGAAGACAGTCTGACTACGACAAGTAGTATCAAGAGTTGAACTCTATCTATAGATTGCAGACAAAGGCGAGAAGGTGAAAAGAAATAATATGATGACATCAAATGGTATCAGAGGTTGGATTTTTCCTATAGAACAGTAGGTGAAGGAAGACAGATTATTGATTCTCTATGAAGACTGTTGCAAGGTGTGCAACAAATGATAGATAGCCAGGAAGGATGAAGACATAAAAGATGGCTACTGGAGGCCATGAGCATGGTCGAAGAGGAGGCCACTAGAAGAAAAGTAAAGAAGAAATTGATGAGGAACTCATTGAGATAAGAGTGAGAATGGAAAAACTAAATGTTGAAGATGCAGCAGGAGGAAAAGGTACACTGTAGGTACAAATGGCCTCTGAACAAGAAGGTAAAATGGCATGTCCAAAATTTGTTGGTTAGAAAATAGCAACAAGAGTGGAGGAAGTGGCTGAGGCATGTTTAAAACCTTAGTGACACAGAGGAGGAACAGATTCACATCTGTGAACTAGAGTCTGGGAGAAATATCAGTGATGATGAGGAAGGGAGATGAGTTACAGGTCTCATAAACTTCCAGGAGGGCAGAGATGAATTTTCAAATTGCCAGGTGGGAAACGATATGAGATCTAGTGAGGATCTCTTAGACTGTCAGGAGGACAATAGTGGAAATTCATGTTTCTAGGTGGACCATGAGATGAGATCGTTGGATCTCATAGACTAGGAGGCGGGTAGAGGAGAAATCCCAGATCTTCAAGTGGGAAAGGGAGAAGAGATGAACTCAACTGAGAGTTCATATCAACAAGGAGTGATGATAAATGAAGATTCATGTGGGTTTGCAGATCACGTGAATGAAGAGGATGAGAAGTTAAATACTCCCATCGCAACAGAGGAGGATTAGAGGTGTGTTTTGATTGTTGGGGGAATTCAAATATTCCTACCAAATAATCCAACAGAGACTAATACAAGAGTTTCACATGAAGTGGTAGTGTAACGCAAATCTGAGAAGGAGGCCATGGGGCCAAATTCTTTTAAAGCTAACTGTGTCTGTGATGCAGGTGCAGTAGAAGAATGGCAACCATCAAAGACTATCAATGAGGCACATATATTGATGTCTTCCCCAACAGAAAAAGAGGAGAATTCAGATGAATTTCTCACTCAATGGGAGAGATGGATGAATATGATGGAGGATTGGTTGAACAATCTAGAGCCAGAAGATGGATGCCAACAGACAGTCATGTAGACTGTGGGAGAGGAGTATTCAACAGAATTGCTCAAAAATTTCATCCTAGGAGCTGAACAGGAGAGGACTGTAGCACTGGAACCTGCAGTAGAAGAGGAAGAAGACATCATAGATTTTTTTGAGATGTATGAGGAAATGGAATCCCTGGAATGAATGGTAAATATGCAAAGTAAGCGTATCCAACAGATCAAATTGGAAATGGGTAGAGGAGCATACAAGCCTAGGGAGAAGCTAGAAGAAGTTGGAGTTGAAACAACACAAGAGGAGATGATAAAAGCCAATATTCCAAAGGAGATGAAGGCATGATGAGACTACAGAACTGGAGTCTGCAGCAGAGTGGCAAGATAAGGCCATAGGAGATGAAGGCATCAAGGGAGATTAGGTTGATCTACCCATTGACAAGAAGGAATTGCAGTGAAATAGTCTACAAAGTAAGGACCAACCAGTTGAGCAGCTGGAAAAGGTGATTGAAGAAATCAGAAGGTTGATGTTGGGGTCAACACAAGAAACTGTCAGTAGGAGGAAACTAAACAGAGGAAGACCTAGAAGAGCAGCAAGGAAGAAGCAAAAGAAGCAGCAAGGAGAAGGAGTAGATGAACAACTCCAAGAGAAAGTATGGAACCTTGGAGGATATCAACAACATAAAAGAAGGAGCCATGAGTAGAAGCTCATGATTTTCCTAGATGTGGAGTATATGATTCAAGAGGGATTGTTGTTCAAGGGAAATCAATTGTTGAAGAGGTGGATTTTGTGTTGGGACTAGCAAGAACGCAAAGAGGATGCGATCCCATATTTGTGGTGGTGGATATATTTTCAAAGATGGCACACTCTATCCCATGCCATAAGACCAGTGATGCAACACATGCTGTGAATCGGTTGTTTAAGGAAGTTGTGAGACTTCACGGCCTACCCAGAAGCATTGTTTCATACAGAGACACAAAATTTGTTTTTCATTTTTGGAGAACACGGTGGAAGAAGTTGGGGACAGTTTTGTCTTTCAGCTCAGCTTAACACCCTCAAACAGATTGACATAATGAAGCTGATATCCAGAAGCATGGAAAGTCGGTGCAGGATCTCATGGACAGGAGTCCGTGATTTTTTTCCTAGGGGAGTATGATGCAGGAGCATCATCACAAGTACATGTGGCAGGACAACTCAACGCCTGAGGACCAATTCAGAACCTCGAATGCGAGTCGATACTGTAGATATTTTGCAGCTGATAGAAACAGAAAAAGGAAAGATCACACGCATAGACAAAATGAGCACGCATGACCTGGAAGTTTAACCCTAGTCTCGATGTAACTACAATTAGATAGCAGTTAGTTTTTTTATTTTGTATAAAGAGAGGTTTGTATGCCCAAATGAGGGGGCTGCAGACTAGTAGGAGAATTATGAGTTTGTAATTGTTGTTTGATTTAGCTGTAGCCATTTTTTATTTTGAATGAAGATAACAGAAGAAAATTAATCCAATGTATGGTGTGAATATTGTTTGCAATTTCCCTGTTGTTTTCGTTAATCTTTTTAAGAATGAATGAATCTTGCTACGAGTGTATGCATCTTTTAAATGCTTGCATAAAATTTAAATCTCTTTTCTTCATTGAGCCGATGGAAGGTGTGCACACAGCCTGCAAGGAGTGCGTTGACAGAGTCTGTTTCCACTCGGAAGCTCAGAACAAATAGTGTAAGATTTCCTTTGCAAGGAGTGCAAAGTGACTGTTGTAAGGAGTGCACAGTCGTCCACAAGAATATAGATCTTGCATAATAATATGATACAAGGAGTGCATAGATACAGAAGACAGTTTGCAATGAGTGCATTGACCGAGTTTGTCTCGACTCGTAATCTCAGGAGGAATTGCGTAAGGTTTCTTTGCAGAAAGTGTAAAGAGATTGTTGCAAGGTGTGCACAGTCATCGCAAGAACTGAAATCTTGTGTAAAGATTTGTTGCAAAGAGTGCACAGGTCTGGAATTCGACAAAGATTCGAAGCAACTCTATAAATAAGTCGAAGGAAAAGAAAAGAGGAGTGCCAGGAAGGTGGGAAATAATTCTTTTCAAGAATCTTTAAATATGAGTTTGACGAATTTCCTAGAAAAGAAAGAAGTGCTAGGGAGATCAAAATCTTTGAGGAGATTAAGCGCAGGAGGGATAGCACTTTCCAACAAGTGTGAACAAGATCCAAGAAACGGACTTGCAGGAAGGATAAAGGTTGAAGCCTTTAAATATTTCGAAAATATTCTAAGTTAGAAGAAAGCGTAAGCTCAGGGGAAAGGATGTGGACCGTCCGATCATCGTCTAGACAATGAGGAGTGAGGGCAAAGGAAAATATCTCATTCGTTCAATCTGCACGCAAAAGGATTGTAGCCGTCTGATCAAGGTAAGTTGCACTAACGATAAATGTTTGAAAGTGTATAGGAGAATCATACTTACGAAGTTCTGAAATCATCGGAACCATCCATCATCAAGGGGGACACGTGGCGAGAGATCAACATTTCGCTGACTCGTGACTCAGAGAAGTCAAAGGTAGAGTTATAAGAACTCGCGAATCACAAAATCACGATTTGATTACAGTCGTTGATCGAAGGAGGGAGTTGGACCATAGATCTGGTCTTGTCGGGAGTTCGCAACATGGGAAATTAGAGGTAAGAGTTCTAGGAACTCGTGAAATCCGAGTTCACGATTTGATCTGATTCGTTGGATCGATGAGAGATATGGACCATTTATTTTCCAGGGAGATATCAGGAGAAGGGAGGTGAGCAATCCTCCAACTTCGTGAAACATGAAGTCCCGATTCACGAGGAGTTGATCTGAGTCATAAGATCATGGCGAGTTGTGAGTCATTGATTTGGTGCACATGAATTTTGGGATATCGGGGATCGGAGGAGAGAAGTGATAAGCCTTCCAACTTTGTGAAACACGAAGTCCCGATATGTGAAAAGGAGATCAGGACCGTTGGATCATGGGGATTGTGGACCGTTAATCTGGCAAGAATAACTTGCAAGTTCGGGTTTCGAAAGGATGCGCAAGTGAACTTCGTGAGACGTGAAGTCACGAAACACAAAATCATGAAGCGCTCGGAATATTGGTCGGAGGTCATTGTGAAGGGTCGCATTGATGAAGGAGAATAGAGGGGCTAGCATGCTCTAGGCTCCTATCAGGTTTTCGGAAGTCGAGAGAGTCTGGGTGACTCACACACAAAGGCCCGATACGCAAAGTCGCGACGCTCCTTTCGATTAGGCGACTGGTCAAAGCCTTGGTCATGTAAAGAGAGGGGATTAACTAGAAGATCTAGTGCCTATTTACACTATGGTTTTAAAGGGCGTTAAGGAAAAAGCCGTGGGTTCCATATAACCTGTGCTTTAAGGGAAAGAGGGCATGTTAAGTTGATTTGGGGCTCTTGAGGGGCCAAAGAGTCAATCTGACTCAGTTTCTTGATCGATCCTAGACCAGGAGGTCGTGTAGCCCTTATGAGAGAAGGGGGGTCTGCATCACTCTTTACCAACATCCGAGGGATAGGTGGTCATAGGATTGTAATCTTTAGTTTCTTGATAATGTCACCTTGATCCACCTTGACCCTCTGCATGAACATTGGACTTTGCATGATTTTCACTCTCTCTTTCATTATCGACTCCCTGAGAAAACTGATCCTCTATGTCACATAAACGATCTCCTAAGTGGCCTTTTAAGGGATGGGGGTATAATTTTTTTTCTTTCCTACAACTCCCTAAATCCTTGAATGAGGACACCATCTTCGTGTGCCCATCTGGATCTTTCTAATGACTGAAACCTTGCCCAAAATCGAGCTCTGGTTTGAAATTTACAGCCTTCCGAAGTTGTTATGGGCATCGTTGGCCAATGGCCATCCCTTCTCCACGTCGCTTCCTCGTAGCTTCGCCTCTCTCCCCTCATATGATAGGGAATGATTGTGAACTGATTCATCATCCCCTGATGTTGATGTGCTTGCTAGTTGTAAGGAGTATATCTCGGTCTTTGATAATACCAGGCCTTCGGCCCTTTGAATTTCTTACGAAGTCCTAAAAATTCTCGGAGACCCGAGATCTCGAAGTTTCTCACCACTCCAGGATCTATGGTGGAGTTCTACCCACCCTTAGATCTAACGGTTGGGATCTATCTGCACGTACCCATAGCCTAAAGTTGAAAAGGGGGAAGTGGGTCCCACCTTAACTCACATCCCATACCACAATGCCACATGGACCTACCTAGTCATGCCGCATCACGATGGCATACGTGGGCCCACCCAATCAGGTCTTGACACTTCAATGATGTATTTTCTATGCTTTGGCGCTTAGACATATACCTGTTAAGAACCAAATATCAAAATAGCATAGAAAAACCTCAGAATAAGTACTCAATGCCTTGAAAAAGAGATAATTTTAGATAATAATCCTCTTCGAGGGGGCAACCTCCTTATACACCACATAAATTTTCAAGCACAAGATGATTCCAAATGAAAATGTCTCCTTGGTATATATAGGAGACTAGGAGGTACAATTACAACTAATGGACTCAAGCCGACATAAATAAAATAACATTACTAATGTAATAAGCCCCAATTAAGGGGAAATGAGCCACTATTTAGGTCTTAACATGCCCCTCCCCTTGAGGCAAGTGTTTTCCACAACTCTTGAGTAACTCAGGATGCTTCTGTATAAAAGACTCATCTTCCCAAGTGGAATCTTCAGTCGATAGTTTCCTCCATTTAACGAGATACTCTGAAATGGATCTATTCCTCAGTTGGCGAATTCTTGTGTCAGTGATGGCTTCAGGCTCTAATATTATTTTCCCTTCCTTGTCAAGTTCTAGCAATATAGTTTGAACTGGGATCTTGTCACCTATAACCTTATTTAAGCATGAAACATGGAAAACTGGGTGTACTCGTGAAGATGCAGGCAA
>SNQJ01S0015599.1:100234-125948 GCA_010110895.2 Picea sitchensis | reverse complement strand
TGACCCCTTGGAGATCTACAGGAATAGATGGCTTAGACGTTTGAACATCTAGTGAGCATAGTTGTGCAACAACACCTTGATGCCCCTTTTTCAATAATTTTTTCATGCCATTAGAGCTTATCACCTTACTGGGTTTCCCTGTGATACCTCTTAACTCAATTTCTTTTCCTTCCAGTAAATATTTCATGAAAAGTTGTTGAAAATTAAAAGCCATTGTTCTTAATGATTGTAACCATTGGATCCCTAGTACAACATCAACACCACAAATTGGTATAGCAATCATTGGACTATTCATTACATATTCCCCCAAGTAAGATTGATCTTATTGCATTTTCTTGAGCAATTGGTAGTTCCTCCATCTTCAATCATTAATTGAAACTCTGGCGTTGGATATACAAAGAAATTGAGAGCTTTGGCTAATTTATAGTGAATGAAATTATGAGTACTACAAGAATCAATTAGGACTATTACCTTTTTCTTTTTGATATATCCTTCGATCTTGAGGGTTTGAGGAGTGCTAATTCCAGCCAATGCATTACACGATATCGTGGGAGTCAATTCTTTAGAGAAAATTGCTTCTACGTTTTCATATTGAGATGGTTCTTGTTCTTGTTCTTCTTCCTCTTCACAATCTATGTAGAATAATTTATTCTCACCACACTTATGTCCCTTACTATACTTTTTGTCACAATTAAAGAATAAACCTTTTCCTTTTCTTTCCTCCAATTGTTTAGGTGTAAACCTTGTAGGTTGAGGTGTTTTAGAAGAAAGAGAATTATTCTCTCTATAGATGTTAGGATTGGTCCTTCTAGTATCCATAGCCATATTTTTACTTTTGACATTTCTTACCACCCTAAATGCATTCTCCAATGATTTGGGTTCCCAAAGGCGAACCTCATGTTGAATGTTATCCTTTAATGTTCCTATGAATACATCAATCAAGTGCATATATGGAATATCTGTTACATTTATATTCAATATTTGGAAGTTCTCAATGTGCTGTGTAACTAAACCCTTTTTCTTGAGATTTATCAATTGGCTAAATAAGGTATTGCTCCTTGTATCCTCATAGTGTGATATCATTTCTTCCATGAAAATTGTCCAAGTGACAAGTGATTTGCGAGAAAAAATCCATCGATACCATACAAATTGATTGGGTTCTAAATACAAAGAAGAAATTCATACCTTTTGTGCATGTGGCACATTACGTAGATCAAAGAATTGCTCCATCTGAAGTATCCATGTGATTGGGCCCTTGCCATCAAACTTCCTCATATCGATCTTAGGAACGTGGTTGGTCTTCAACCCAAATTTGGAGTTTCTCCATTCTTGATTCATCTTCCTTGTGTCCTCATCATGAATTTCATAGGATACATTTTCACTTTCAGGTGTCCTCTCTATTAGGAAATTTTCCAATCCTTCCACGATCTCCCTTTTTAAACCATCCATATTAGTATCCATTATTCCCTCCAATTTAGCTTCAGTTGAATCCATCATCCCTTGTAGTTCATCTTTTGTCATTGTATTCTTTTTTAATTCATTTATGTCCCTACACATTTCTTTACCTTCATCAAGAGTCCAAGTAGGACGATCTAGGGGCTTATTTGGTGTATAAGTTCCCTTTTTGGGTGGCATGTTGTCCAAGTATCACTTTTGAACCTTGATTTTGAGGTGGTTCTTCTAGAAAATCTTTATTCTGTTGTATCTCCAAAGTTTCAGCCCTTCTGGGTATGATTTTTTTTTTTGTGGTTCTATGATATTTCTTCTCTGCAATGCCATAGTTCTGATCAAAATTGGATGTGCCAAGTGGAATTTACTGTAAATTCCCCACAACTCGCTGATTTTTGGCCTTTCGAGGAGATCTCACTTACATAGCATGCCCTGCACAAAATAATTGATATAAAATTGTGAAACTCATACCAGAAATACTACGGACTATCCACTATCCAATGCAACTAGTCTCACTCAATTTGAATACTCTAGAAAGAAGTTATGATTGTTTTACCTGGAACACCTTCTTGAGACTAGTCAATAGGACTAGTCAGATACAATATATTCCATAGGGTGTAAGCTGAATTTTTTACCACAGATAACTTACTAATTTCTATGAATAGCCTCTAGATTTCAGGGTCTGAAACGTTACAAAAAATGTTTTATAGTGAAAATTCCGAAATGACTCAATTCAAGATGATTCCAGAACCCTATATTACACATGATGTATCTATGAAAGTATAAGGCCTTGGGAGATAAAATTTTAACCCAACGTACCTTGATCCGTCTACTAAATATCCTCTAAATCGTTCTTTTTGAAACATTGTAGAAAAAAAGTTATAGTGAAAATGCCAAGGTGTCTCAGATGTAGCAGCGAAACCCCAACACCTTGAGCTCTAATACCATATGTTAAGAACCAAATATCAATATAGCATAGAAAAACCTCAGAATAAGTACTCAACGCCTTGAAAAAATGATAATTTCAAATAATAAGCCTCTTCTAGGGGGAAACCTCCTTATACACCACATAAATGTTCAAGTACAAGATGATTCCAAATGAAAATGTCTCCTTGGTATATATAGTAGACTAGGAGGTACAATTAAAACTAATGGACTCAAGTTGACATAAATAAAAGGACATTAATAATGTAATAAGCCCCAATTAAGGGGTAATGAGCCATTATTTAGGGCTTAACAGTACCACACCCTCCTATCTCCTCAAATCTCCTGGAGTCTCAAAGTTACGAAGTTCCAGACTCTCGGAGAGGGTCCCACACACGTACTTAACTTAAGGCTATTCAAAAGATTTATTTAATCTTGTTGATTAATTAATCACTGGCCTTTGGGCCAAATCCCATGTTAGACTTTACTGCGAAGTCCTGAAGTCCCGAAATCCCTGAAGTTTCGCAGACCATCGATCTAATATCCTTCAAGATCCTTCTCGACTGCTCAATTGAGGGTAGTGGAAGGATCGAATAAGCGATATTAATAATCGAAAACAAAAGGTAGCCACTCCCTCATGACCACTTCGGTCGGTAACACTCCGGAAAGGTTGAAAGGTTGGGGAATTGCAAGAGTCACGAAGTCACGGAGTCTCGAACTCCTGCTAGCCATCCGATCGAGTGGTGATTTTGGGTAGCATCCTCACCGTTGAACACATAAGAGGACAGGGGCAAGGATCATACCATTGATATGTGATCATGATCAATGGTGAAGGGAATACCCATGTTCAAAACATGGTAGGTGTTTAACGATAAGGTGGATACCATGATAATGGGTACGGGACCACCAATTGCTGGTCAAATCATTTGGTCACTGTTCCAATAGGTTTCCTTTGGTAAAAAGTGGATGTTGTGAGGTTCCAAGATCCCAAAGTCCTAGAGCTTTGAATTCCCAAAGCCCAGGGGGGATATCTCCTTTTGGGCATAGTGAAGGGTTCCAGGTCTTGATCATATGGGACTCGACAAGCCCTTAGAGATACACTCTCAAACCATATCCGATATTTGGTTAATCCCATGGACTCAAGATTCTTGTCACTTGGAAGAATGGTGTGAAGGAAGCGCCTTTTGCCTATATAACTTGGAATCTATAGTAGAGAAGTGAATCTCAAGGGATTTATGAGTTCAGGACTGTCCTGTAGAGTCTATCCTGAATATGGCTTTGTGGAATCGATCCATAGGTCAATCCATTGGGGAATTCGTGCATATACAGATTCAAACAAAGGCCAATTCACCTTCTGCTCCAATTCCTTTTGAAACCCATTAATCACAGGTATGCTTTGCTAAATATGATTAAACAACAATCCATTGACAAACTATGAGATTTAATTTCTACTTCAAATTTCCCATACCATGGTCATCAGAGCCACAAACTCTACCATTCAACGATATAAACAATAATGCCATCAACTAGCTCAAGGAATTACATATTACAACAAAACATTCAGGGTAAAATAAAATGCAGAGTCACACTTATTCAAAACTTTGGAATTTTAGTTGGCAATTGCTGAAAGGGTTCCCTTTTCCACCCAACCATAGGCACAGTTGTTTCTTGGAGCATTCCTCAACTGGCCACCCCCTAGATAGATCATGATTTCATGAGAGTGATTCTTCTTGATCTTAGCAACAATAAGGGACAAAGGTTAATCTCCTTTTCCCATAGGAACCTGACAGTCTAGTTTTCTATCCACCAAGCAAGGGATTCTGATGTGATTGCTCACTCAATCATTGTCAATCTGTTTATCAACTTGATCAAAAAACATTGTCCAAGCACTCCTATAACTAGAACAGTTTATTCACAGTTCTCTTCCTCATAAGTAGAGAGCCTTGCATTCTCTTCTTCTTCTCTCCATTGGTCCTCTCAACCATTTGTGTGTCTTCTGTATGTGCTTCTTTTCTATGCCCACAAGTTTCCTCTCTTTTCTTTCTTTTCCCCACAATATTTCATGGGTCAGGTTAGGAAGTTTTAGATAATACTCTTCCCATATCCCTCATTGACTCTGGAGGGAATACTTCCTAACTACCAGCCTGATTGGTAATTAAGTTTTCTCTAGGCCAAAATAATGTTCTAGAGTTGCACATTTATATCCATCAAGGTACCGAGCCGGTAGGGGTCAACTCACCATTACTAGTTCCCATACTATCCCTTATCATGCACCATGATCTATTTGGAAACCCTCTTTCAATAGTCATGCCACTAATTTCCTTTCATTTAATAACAAAGATATATACATTAATTTCTATGGTAGTGTTCATTGTCTATCCAACATTCGTATGGTAGATATATCTATAGTTTTGTTCATAGAAATAATAATATTTACAATTTGGGGGAAACATGGGTTTTATAATCCCCTCTCCATTAAAAGGAAAACCAGCCCAGTGTTCTACCTTCCATTGTGGTTTTTATGTACAACAGTGAAAAAAAACGAGTATGTATGTTTCATGGAATCCTCCAATTCCCATGTGGCTTCATCTAGGCCAAAGTGTTTCCACTGCACCTTGACCTGGGAAATGGTTATGTTTATGATTGGGATCTCTTTCCTGTCTATTATGCATTGTGTTTATGGAATAAATTCTCCCTCTGGTTCCACCTGGATCACATACTAGTCAATTATATGATTAGAATCATGTATATATTTCTTCAATAATGAAACATGGAAAACATTATGCGCTTTTACTGTGGGATGAAGTGCTAGTATATATGCTGCAGGTTCCATTATGTCCATAATTTCAAAGGGTCCAAAAAATGGAGGTGCCAACTTGGAACAAGTTCCCATTCTCAAGGAAATTCTTCTTGATCTGATTTGAAGATACACATGATCGCCTACTTTGAACTCCCTGTGAGTCCTATTTTTGTCTGCATAGATCTTCTTCCTATCCTGATCTATCTTCAAATTCAGTTTTATTTGAACTATTTGTTGTTCCATTTATTTTAATAGTTATGGCCCAAGGGTTATTCTGTCTATTGGGTTATTCCATCTGATTGGAATGTTGCACTGTCTATCATAGAGAGCCTCAAAAGGGCTCATCTTCAATGACTCTTGATAGCCATTGTTATAAGCAAATTATACTAGTGGTAGGTAGTCTTCCCACTTCCTGGGATGATGCATAACATGCATCCTTAACATGTCCTCTAGCACATGGTTTGACCTTTCTTTCCATCCATTAGTTTGAGGATGATAGGTTGTACTAAATAGAAATTTAGTTTCAAAACTAGCAAACAAATATTTCTAAAATTTTGAAGTAAATTTGGTATCTCTGTCCGATATGGTTTCCTTAGGCATGCCATGCAGTTTAAATATTTCTTTCATGAATATGTTGACAATATATATTTCCTTACAAGTTGATTTTACAAGGATAATGTGGGAAGCCTTGCTCAAATTATCCACAACTACCATAATGGCATCATTCTGCTTCGTTGATTTAGGAAATCCGATGATAAAATCCATGGATATGGTTTCCAATTTCCACTCTGGAATTGGTAGGGGCTGCAACAACCCTTATGGCTGTCAATGCTCAACCTTAAGCTGCTGACATTCTAAGTATTTATCCAAGTAGTCAACTATGTCCTTCTTCATTCTCGGCCAATAAAATCATTTCTTGGTGGTTGTGATCATTTTATGGTAACTAGGGTGACTAGTGTATGGTATTTTATGTAGTTCATCCATTATGAACCTCTTCAAGTCATCAGAACAAGGATGATTTTAAGGATGGAAATTTATTTTAAAATGTAGAAACCTTGGAGAATCTTACTAATCCTTCATATGCCAACTATAAATGATAGGCGATATTTTTGTAAAAATATTCAAATTTCTAAGGATTTTATATAGTTTTTATAAAATTTTGGCGATTTTTATGGTAAAATAATTTTATCTTATAGAATTTGGGCGAATCATTTTTAAAATAGTGAATTTCATTTTTGGAAAAACCATGGAAAATTAGCCCATGAGCGAAATTTAGCCCCTAAAATCATCCCTGAGAATCATGTATATAAAACCTACCTTTGTAAGTTAGAAGCATGCCATTCAATAGTTGATAGCCCTCATACTTTAGCCCTATGGGATCTTTCTCTAGGAATTCTTTCATAGTTTTGAATAATTGATCCACGTTGTAACATCCTGCTCTTGCGAGCACCTGTTATCGACTTATTCTTTGAGGAAACTTGTATGCAAGTGATCCAGTTATACTACATGGTTATATATTTCACTTATGGAATTTTATGATGATGTTGATGGTTATGATTTGATGTTATTGATATATGCGTATTGATAGATGCTATTGACAAGATTTCCCTGAGTGTTCAAGACATTGATAGAGTGTGGATGTGGATGGCATCAATGGACCTCCTTGGACTCCGGATTGAGTCAAGGAGTGGATTGTATTGGTTTGAGTATTTCATTTATGCGTATGTGAAATATGATCGATTATAGTATGACTTTGTATATGGATCGTTGACAGTGTTTCTTTGATGGATGCAGGCTGACGATTGTTTGCTAATATGACTCACATAAGGAGTAAAGGAGCCATGCACATAGACCATATATTGAGGGAGAGGTGTGGCAGATTCCCTGTCACAGTCTACTAGCACTCCCATCGTGGCTCGAATTATAGGTTAACAATTACCTAGTTCGAGAGGTCCATGATGTCGTGAGGGCAGACTGAGATAGTCTCTCACGGGGATTTCTAAGGGGTGTGAAATAAGGCAGGGTTCTTATTCCTTAGAAGCCCTTAGTCTCTCACAAGGTCACCCGAATGGAGTGCTAACTCTAGGGATTGGAAAACTACCAAAACCAGTCAAAAGGTGAGTGGCACCCTTGGATGCACGGGAGTATTTCTTGAAGGGCACATCATGTGATTTAAAAAGAAACTCGAGTTAACAAATCTAGGTGGCCTAGAAAACGATAAATTAATTTGACATTGTCGGATTTAAAATAATTAATTAATGAGTAAATTATTAATTATAAATCCCTATAAGAGTCTAAGCCTTTTCAAATAAAATTTAATTAAGCATAGGTCCAAGTATTGTAAAGAGGATAAACTGGAATTAATAACTAAATCAAAAGGGGAATGAGGTAAATAAATACAAGAATTAAGTAAAGTGAAGCAATCCTAATGATTTGATTTAAGGCACATATGTGTAATAAAATATTAAAAGGGAGTTTTTAAAAAAAGAAAGAAACACAGAGGAGAGAATGTGTATGCATAGAAAGGAATCTAGAGTCTAGTTAACACTAGTCTAACTAAAGAAGAATCCTATTTTAAATCAACTTAGATTTAGTAAGGCATCAGTCGTTAATTGGAAATAAGGGGAATAAAGAGACAACTATGAGTGATTTAAGGAGTGCGTTTAGGAAGGGTGAGGGAAATTGAATTTAATTAAAATAAAAATGTGGAATTACTTGTGCAACTTAGGGAAAGAATGACAAGTTTAAGGGGGAACTAATTCTAAATTAATTAATTAAAAAATGAATTAATTGTGCAAGTGGGGATGTGTCATGGAGAAATTCTATAAAAAAAAATGGCCTGGATGAGAAATGGAGGAAAATGATTATGGGTAAAGTTATGATGCGTAATTTTTGTCTAGTTTTACTTGTGAGAGTTGTGATACCCATATTGAGAGATAGTGGTGGCTCTACCTGGAGAGGCAAGCTCAGAGCTAGATTAATTTTCTGGATTGTGTGCGTGGCCCCTTTGCAGCTTGGGGGGCTAAGGGGGAAGAAGAGTACCCCTAGCATTGGCTAGGAGGTACCGGTGAAGTCTATGAGATTAGCAAGTGAAAGGTCGGGACGTCACAAAAGACATCTTCAATTCCTTCACCATCGGTTATGGTATTCTGATTAAGATTTGCATCTGTATTAAGTTTAAATTGTATATATGCTAGAAATGTTTTGTGAGTTATTCCAGTAACCAACTGATGTTTCCTGGTAAATCCCCATTAAATTTTCATTATTGTTTGATGTATTTTATCTACAAAACCATGTGATCAAATGACATGACAAGTGGCTTAATATATTTAGTGTGTCCTGAATAATTTTTATGGGTTTAATATCTTTAGTGTGTTTTAATAATTTGTATGGGCTTAATATATTTAGTGTGTATTAATAATTTGTATGGGATTTAGTGTGTTCTTAATAATTTGTATGGGCTATACAAATGCCTCGTTTAGGTTTAAAAAGAACTTCAAGGAAAGTTTCCAACTGTATCATTGGAGTAATTTGTTGATTATATAATTTCCTAGCCTGCTCAGGGAATCTCCCTTTCAATAAGATTAGTGGGAGGGTGTTTTTGGGATAGTTTTTATTATGAATGATGGGATAATTATGTTTCATCTGTGTAAAATATCGAGCCATGATTTTACTGGCCAACTTGTGGAAGTCCCTTCAACATGAAAATCGTTGTATATTCCAAGCATCGAATGTCTTGGGCTTCCACACCAGATTTTGATACAATGAAATACCATCCCATATATTACTTTTGTTAGTCGATTTGTAGGTATAGAAAAAAAATCATCTGGTTCACTGCCTAAGGTTGCACGTAAGAGTCCCTTTGTTGTTGTTGTCCCTCCCAAAAAATGTAAATTGCCTTCATTGTGTAATGGTGGTCACTGCCTGTTTTTATTTAGAAAAAAAGAAACTAGCCTTACTCCTTCTGAATATAGTTTTGACAACCTTAGCTCCTTAGATTGAACGATCAGTATGGTAGTGGACGCAGTGTAGAATTTTCCCCTTGGTGATTACTGTCAGCGCAAACCCAATCGCCCAACTAGTATGCTAGTGAAATTAGTGAAGCATTTCCCCTTTTGCGTTTACTGTTAGCACAAATCCAATCACCCATGCAGTATGGTAGTGGACGCAGTGTAGTGTTTTCCCCTTGGCGATTATTTTCAGCGCAAACCCAATCGCCAACCAGTGTAACAACCCTAGTTAAATAGTTTCATAAGGGTTTATCAAGTATAGTTAATTAAATAATTAACTGTCTTAATGTGTATTAGTTAAGTAATGATTAACTATTAATAATATTAATTAATTATTGTTTAATATTTGTTGATTAATTAATTAACATATTTAATGTTTGGATAACAAATTAAAGGCTTAATAACTTATTAGAAAACTTTATGTATGAAGGGAAAGGGCATTGAATGGAGGGATAGGGTATTAAATGGAAGGATAAGGTGGGTGGCATTAATTGAAGGTAGGGGGCGGTGAATGGGAGGAGGAGGATATGAGGGGGTAGAGGCCTTCGGGAGATGATGATGAAAATTTGGGGATGAAGCATTATTTTGAGAGAAGGATTGTATTTCCTAGTTTGGATATTTTTCTGGTCTGGGAGTTTGGGTGGATTGTTACCGGGGTGCACTAGGTTGCTGGGGGTTTTGGGCTCGGGGGCCAGGAATCCTCACAAAATCCTAGAGCTAGGGAGCCAAATAGGCTCTATTCCTAGCTAGAAGGGAGGAAAATTCGGTTTTGGGCACAGTTTCAACTTGGGCTTGAACAAACAGAATTGGGAAACAAATCACTTGACATGTATTTTTGATTTTTTTGTATCATGGCGTGTCATTACCGTATGATGATTCAATATGTTATTTATGCTGTGTACATTATTCAATATATCATTTATATCATGCTTCCCATTTGTGAATTTTGTTGAGCCATAAACTGTAAACTGTTATTTTGATGATGTTATTTTTTTGAATATAGAACCGTAAAAGAAATTATAATAGAAATGTAATGTTTAAATTTATGAAATTCTAGGTTATGTTAGAGAGGACTTTACACACGGTATCAGATCCCTGGTTTAAAACTTGGACCAGGGCCTACCCACCTACCCGCATGTATGAAGGACAGTTCAGGAATGGAACTGTTCCAACCCTGAAATTAAAAAAAAAACCCTAAAATAGTTATATTGAGACCCTGAATAAACTGTATAAGGTAATTATATATTGAAAGCAACAACCCTGGTAAAAAAGGACCCTGGAACCCTTTAATTAGGTATAAATTTGAGCTCCAAGCTCCAGCTCCACCTAACCTGCAAGCCAAGCACACAATTGTTTTTTTTACACACAATTGTTTTTTTTACACAGATCTATATATAAATAATATGCAAAATAAATAAATAAATATATGTATATATATATATATATATATATAATGAAGAAAAACAAAAAAATATATATCTTCACCTTTAGACATCATGGATTAGTAATTTGATCTTTAGTTGAACAGATTTGATCTTTATGGCCATCGATCGCTCCTTTAACCTTTTTTTTTTTGCATTCTAGTAAAAAAAAAAACAAAAAAAAAAGACAAATAAATGAACTAACCAGTTTAATTCGAGTGCTTACCTGATCGAATTCCTTGAGTATGTTGTGAGATTTTCCATACCTGGTGTAATTTCCTCTGCATGTCATAACAAGGACTTTTCAAAATCAGATTGACAGTTATCCATGTCAAGCAATGAATCACATAAAAGCTTCCCAATACAATAAGTAGCAAAATACCAACAACAGATGCTTCTGAAGGAAGAAGCAAGGACCGCTTCTTGTGTTCCTTATTATCCAAAACCTTTTCCATCATTTTCCTTTGATCCTTGATCAAGTCCTCATAGTATAATAATATATGATGAGTACTTTTAAATAACTTCACAACATCATGTGTCAATTCCTCTATACGATGCAGGTTGGTTCGTAAGAAGGTCACGTTGATTAGTGGCTTATATGCAGCCAACAACTCTGCCTCTTAATTTGAGTGGACATGTGACTTGTGTATGCCATTCAGTTTCTTTGCACTATGATCATAGGCATTCGCTAAGACAGAGATCAACCGACGTAAAATATTATGCCTAAACAACAAAACCACAGAGATGCCCCTTTTCTTAAAATAGGCTACTACTTCTCTATTATACTCCAGTGCACCCTGGTTAAGCATCCATTTAAGGCCTACTGCAGCTGTGCATTCATTCTTGACAGAACTACTTGTCCAATCCAGATTGTAAACTGTATCTAATGTGTGAGAAATGATGGAGAAGTTTTGTCGTCTTTCTTTCATTGAAAAGATCTCTCTGTGTGAACTAATATTAGGATGGCTATTCAGTAATGTTTCAAACCACCCACTGCCATACCTCTGCATGGATAATATAGAAAAATAATGCACAGGTGTGCAGGCACATGCATCCCTGGTGTGTGTCCTGGGAAGAGGAAAGTGTAAAGAAACACTCTCTTCTAATCTGATAACTGGCTTTTGACAAGGGCTTGTATCTAGAACTTGTCCGAGTATATATCTTGATTTGACATGCATATGTGTTTGTCTAGCACAGACAGAGAACATGTATAGACCACATATTGTCATAAAAATAAGAAATAACATCCTCCATATTAGGACTGGTTTTTTTTGGATGACTTTCCAGCCAACAAATCCTTATTTGAAATCGTAGAACATTCCGGCATCATCCCTGTGTAAAATGTCATGCGCTCTGCGATGTCGGAAACAACATAGACCTTCTAAATACCGTCGGAGACATCACAAATGCGAATCTCCGTCATTCCTTTTTCTGCATCAGCTAAGAATATCCAGATGTGGGGCTAGGACAAAGGAACCCTGCAACAGCCATGGATTCATTCTAAACAAGGAAGAAACCACCAGACAATCTCCAAAAGTTGTTTTCTACTATTTTAGGCCACCTCAGCTCCAGGCACCGGTTTCTTCCTAAACCTCGGCTTGTCATTTCAGACATAGCATTATGCTTGCAGTGCATCCACTCGAGGTCGCTAGTTTGAAGCCTCCAAAGGCAAAATTCCAAGTAGAACTAAAGTCGATGCTTGGATCTGTGGTCTTGAACTTCGAAACCACCAAATGCAAAATTTCAAGCTGGAAGAGAAACCAAACTTGGGACTATAAGTCTCGAATTTGAATCCTTCAACTACAAACAGTGAAGTTTGGAAGCTTTTGACCGAGACCACGAGTTCGAAACCTTCGAAGTCGAAAATACAATCTGCTCTGGTTTTATTCATCAAAACCCTTTGATTGGTGGGATGAAATTGAGGGCTAAAAGCCGAGGGTCAAACCTGTCTTGCTGTCTGTAACCTTTTGTCCGGTTGTCTGTAACCTTTTCCATGGCTTAATGTGATGATGATGATGCAGTCATAGTGTAGCATGTTGTGTCAACACAAATTTTGACTTCATTGCCTGGTGTTCAATTAATATCTTGGACTTGCCACCAACACAGCCCAGCACAGCCCAATGCACCAATCCCGCCCAACACAGCCCAGCGCACCAAGCCCGCATGCAGAAAAAAAAAAAAAGGGTTGGAGACCCGCAAGCTAATTCTAAAACCAAGCCATAAACCCAACTCATAGGTCGACACACAAAGTCCAGCACAAATTCCAAGCACTATACCTGTCCACATGCAGCAAGAGAAAAAAAAAAAAAAACTAGCTTGTAGGCTTAGCTCCAGCCCCATGCGACCTGAAACCAAAACACAGGTCAGTCAATAAAAAAACAACACAAGATCAAACAGAAACAACACACCAGCCAGCGCCCAAGCACCAACTCTTAGAGCCGAGCATCGAGCCACCGAGGGAGGAGCCTGCAGTTGCAGAGTTGGGGAGAAGAAAACCCTGGCCGCACTTGAGAGAGGGATAGGCGACAGTGAGGGAGCGTTAGGGTTGATGATAGTGTAGGGTTTGTTTAGAGAGGCGTGTAGGGTTGGGAATGAGCATGGTGAGGGAGGGGCACGTGGGCCTCATGCGAGGACCCACTGCCCACATTAAAATTGTTTTTTTTTATTATTCTTATTTAGTTTTTATTTATTTATTATTCATTTTTTATTTATTTATTTTGGTTAAATTTTTAATGTTTTAATTTAAATTTAATGTTAAAATTTTAATGTTTTAATTTTAATTTTATGTTAAATTTTAATTTTTAATAACTAGAATATAATTTAAATTACATATAGTTAATTTAGAGTTTAAGTTATTTATAGTTTAAATTTAAAATTATTAAATTTTATTCAAATTATAACTAAATTATATTTAAACTATTATGTGATTAAAACATGATCAATATTATTATGTTTTAATTAATCAACTATGTTTTAAATTTATTTATAATTAAAATTATGTTTAATTATATTTAAAATTTATAATTCATGCTTAAATGCTTAAATTTAAAACTAATTAAAGCGACTAATTAGATTGTTTTTAGCGAAAGGTTAAGGACTTGGAACGAGATAAACGGGGGGCGGGGAGGGGGTTCGTCTACGTTCCAGAGTTTCAGCGAGAATTGAACAAGTGACGTCTTATTTTTTGTGGATAGAACCATTGCACACAACACCATTCACGTGTTATCCCCATAAGTAAGCTAGAGGAATTGGCTTCATGCGTACTAGGCAAGTAAGCTAGAGGAATTGGCGAGTATAGTGAAAAGCTAGCATAACTACCATACAAGGGAGTCAACAGTTTTCTTAGGCAAAGACATCAAGATTAGACACTTTAACCCTAACCTAGCCACTTCCCCTAAAGAGAGTAACGTTTGTTTACAGACAAGTAAAAAAAAGACTTACGCCTAACCCTATTTTCTAGTTTAAGTTGAGAAAATGTGAAACGTCCTTGAACTCACCCTGACAACTTTGGTTGATGCAGGTTAAATTATACAGGATGGTCAGGACTCGAGGAAATCGAGGCAGAGGGGCATCATCGCAGGGACCGCCAGCACCGCCGCCACCATCGCCTGAACTAGCTCTCATACTGTGCTCTTTGGAGGCCATAAATGAGACTTCAAAAGGGCGTCAACCAACAGGGATCGAAGTGGAACCCCCACCATATGGAACAGGTAATCCAGAAGCGTCAAGGGATTCATGGGGAGGACCCCCACCCAAATACATCACTAGAGAACTGTAGAAGATCAAACTTCCAGAGTTTGCCGGGGGTCACACCAGTGAACGTGCAGAAGCATGGTTGGAAGGCATGACAAGGTGTTTTGCCTTAAGGGATTATGCGTCCACTTCAAAGGCGAAGATACCAATTTTTTTAGTTGAGAGACAGTGCCTTGAACTGGTGGGGCAACCTGGAGAGGCAACTGCATCTTACCCTGGACACCGTATCTTAGGAACTTTTCGAGGAGAGGTTCCGAAGGAAATATCTGCCAGCTTACTATGAGGAACAACAGGTAGGAGCGTTTCATGCCTTAGTACAGGGAAACAAAACCATAGAAGAATATGAGATTAGGTTTATGGAATTGGTCAAATATGTTTCATATATGGATAATGACCAACGAAAGGCAGAACGCTTTGTCTATGGGTTGAACCCTAAGATAAGGGCTATGGTGTGGATGTGGAAACCGTCTTCAATAGCGGAAGCTGTGGAAAATGTGTGTTATGTGGAGGAACACATGAACTTAACTGGAGGTATGAGACCAACCTTTCTACTTCGTCCTGGATTCATAGGGAAGGCCCCAAGGAAATTTCCTAGGGGAGGGGGCTCAAGGCCACCTCCATATGGTAATAGAGATGCACCAAGGATAGTAGCTGCAAGGATTTCAATGGCAGCGAGTGCAACAACTCGTTCATCACCAATGACGCAGGTAGGTCCATGGCCATCTCCGGGAGCAACTAGTAGGGGCAGGGGTCCCAGGGGAAGGAACTCATTTTAGAGATAGTCACATAACAGTGCCTAGGTTCAATCCCATGTTACATGTTTTGGATGTGGAGGACCCCATTACTAGCGTGACTACCTAGAGTTACAATCAGGATTTGTGCATAGAGAAGGAAAGGCCCCGATGGGAAGAGCAAGTAGCAGCCACCAGATTTACGCAACGGTTAATAATCGCCAGGCCGAACATCAATCCACGGTGGTGGAATCGTCAGGTACACTAAATCATATCAATGTAAATATTTTATTTGATTCTGGTGCTACAGATAGTTTCATTTCACCATCTGCATTAGAAAAGAGTGGGTTGGCAGCCTACGAGCACGACGACTTTAAACAAGTCGAGATGGCTTCGGGGGAAAAAAAAGCGGTAGGACCTAGTGTTGATAATTGTATAGTATACCTGGGAGTGTGTACTACCAGGTTGAAGGTTTATGTTACTACTCTTGGGGCGTATGACCTAATCATTGGAATGGATTGGTTAGAATCTCATCGAGCTTTGGTAGATTGTTTCGCAAAAAGGGTGTTTTTTGTCGACGACGAAGGAAGGCCAATAGAGATCCATGGTGTACGAAGAAAGGTGTCATTACGCTTTATCTCAACTATGAAGGTTAAGCGATGCTTGAGGCAAGGATGTTGACTATATGTAGTGGAAGCAGTGAATGAAAGGAAGGGACCCTCATTGGATCAGTACCCAGTAGTACTTGTGTTATTAGAATTTAAGGATGTTTTTTAGAAAGAGTTTCCAGGGTTACCTCATGAGGAGGGAAGCAGTTTTACTATTAAGCTAAAACCTGGTGAGAACCAATTTCCAAGACTCGTATCGGATGGCAATGGCAAGAAACTGTGAGTTGCAAATGTAGTTGAAGAGTTACTAGACTTAGGGCTAATAAGGCCAAGTGTCTCACCTTGGAGTACTGCCAGTAATTTTTGTAAAGAAGGATGGTTCCTTATGATTATGTATAGACTATAGGGACTTGAACCGTGCTCTAGTGAAAAATAGGTACCCAATTCCACGGATAGATCACCTCTTTGATCAGATGAAAGGAAGCGAAGTATTCTCAGGTCGATTTCTGCGGTCGGTATCATCGATTGAGATTAGGGAAAGGCGATATCCCAAAAAATGCCTTTCAAACTGGTTTGGGCATTACGAGTTTTTAAGTAGTACCTTTTGGATTGACCAATGTGGCCGGTATTCATGGGCCTCATGAATGGCATATTCTGTAAGTACTTAGGCCGTTTTGTACAAGTCTTTCTAGATGGCATCTCATCTATTCAAGAATGAAAGAAGAACATAGGAACACTTGCGAGTGGTGTTATCCTGCCCTTAGGAGAACAAATTGTATGGGAAGTTGACCGAATGTTATTTCTTAGAGAAAGAGATCCACTATTTAGGCCATATCATTTTCCGGTGGAATCTTTGTGGACCGAGAAAAGGTAAAGGCCGTTATGAAGTGGCCGATTAATAGAAAAATGACCATGAGGTGAGAATCTTCATGGGGTGTGAGTTGTCTCGAGGAGATTTGTGGAAGGATTTTCCAAAATAGCGAAACCCATCACCACTTTGTGGCGCAAGGGGGGTATGAATGGAGAGAAGAATGTGATAGTTCATTCATTGAGCTTAAGAGTTACTAACTAGTGTATGAATTCTACAGAAGTCTAGGATATGGAAAAGGACTTCACGATGTGCACGGATTCTTGTGAAGCAAGGGTTGGGGCTATGCTAATGTAGGATGGAAGAGTGATAGCTTATGCATCAAGGAAGTTGAAGAAACCACCTGCAGAAGAGATTTGCGCTACTCATGATTTAGAGTTGGCCAATTTGTAATGCTAGCTCTGAAACTTTGGAGGCACTATCTTGTGGAAATGAAACTTTGAGCTCAAAATGGACCATCAAAGTTTAAAATCTCTCTTCACTCAAAGCGGATCTGAATGCGGGCAAAGTGGAGTGAGTTTATGAAATGAGTACTAATTTTTGGTGTTACGTGCATCTAAGGGGAAAAGAAAATGTGGTGGAATGCCTTGAGTAGGAGGCCACGTGTCTTCTCCTTGGTACCCTTAAAAGTCGATATGAGGCGTGTCGCGTATATCCAAAGTGATTTGATATTTAAAGGTTATTTCAAACCTCCAGTGTGGGAGGAAGTTAGATCCAAAGTATGAAGATATATGAGTATGGAAGTGAGCGGACTATTGAGATACTAGGAAGGATGTTTATCCCTGAGAATGGGGATATTATAAGAATCATACTGAAGGAAGCCATAGAGCACCTTATTGTGTTCATTTGGGTGTGAAGAAGATGTATGTGGACATGAGGAAGCTCTTCTTTTGGAGTAGGCATAAACTGCGATAGTCCATTCATTGCCAAATGACTAGGTAATCATGAAGTAAGCCAACCACCATCACCCGGCAGACCTCCTCTGACCACATGATGTTCCCTATCATTCAAGTTAGAGTCATCTCATATGGATTTTTTGTAGTGGGGTTTCGCTCACATCTCTCATAGACATAATGTCATTCTTGTGTTAGTGGATAGGATTAACCAAAAAGTACTCATTTTATTCGGTTAGAGACACTACGATGTCACCGATGTAACGCGTGTGTTTGTAAGTGAGTTATCCATTTGCATGGGATACCTAAGAAAGATCATTTCAGATAGGGATTATAGATTCACTTCTAGGTTTTGGACAAGTTTTCTTGATCGGCATTGGGAACCCAGTGGAACTTAAGCATGACTTATCATCCCTGCATGAGATGGGAAAAGCTAGGAGAAGTAAAATCAAGTCATACGGAAGACATGCTTAGGATGTATGTCATGGATAATCAAACCCATTGGGAGAAGTACCTACCTTTGGTAGAGTTTGCCTACAGCCAACAATTTTCACTTAGCTCCATTAGAATGCCCTACGAGCTCTATGGAAGGCCATGCGAGCGTCGTTGGGTTAGGATAAGATTCTTAAGAAGAAGACGATGTGAGTTTGGCAGTTGATTCAAAGGGAGATGGAATAGCAGGTGATTCAAATTAGTCGAGAGACTAAAGGAAACACAAGGATGGCCCGAGTTATCTTTGGATGCACAGGATTAATGAAGTTATGAAGTGGGAGGCCAGTTTTTCATTCATATCAAACTGGCACAAGAGTACCATTTGGTTTGGGAAAGAGACAAAGTTATCACCTCAATTTATAGGACCTTTGAGAATCCCAAAGAAAATTGGACCCATTGCCTAAGTCGGTATACCCCACTGCATAAAACTCATAATGTTTTCATGTATATGTTTTATGTCTAATTATATTGTGATGAATCACATAAGCTAGAATTGGAAGTAATTGTAGGTATCGAATGTGGGAACCCTCACGGTAGAACAGATTCATATTCAGACCATAGAGTCCAACAACTCAAGAATCATCTAGTAGACAAAGTTAAGGTCAATGGGACAAGTATAGTCCGAGATATGCTACTTGGGGTGCAAGAGACACTATGCTGAGACTATCCCTCACTTTTTTGACCACCTCGAGAATATGTTTCTAGAAGGTGGGGTGTATATAACACAACCTTTTGACTTAGGCAGGATTACTTGAAATTCACACTTTTATTTTCTATTACAAGTGAAAACTATTAAATGAAATGCATGAACTTTTAGATGTATAAATTTTATGAATGTTTAAATATATTTGGATAATGATGGATATGATATGATATATTGTGAGAATGTAAATTTGGATATTTAATATTATTGATAATGATGGATATGATGAGATATATTGTGAGAATATAGGGTACAGAATGTTTTAAATATTATTGATGATATGTATAATACAATCTACTATGTGAATATAAATTCTATGAATATCTAATTATTATGGATGATGATGGATATGATGCGACATATTGTGAATGAGAATCCTATGAAAGGTTTAAAGTGTTATTAGAATGATGTTGGATATGATGCAAATCACATTTTTGTAAGTGATAATTTTATGAATAGGTGTCGTTAGTTGGATTATGGGAATGTATGAGAGATCTATTTCAACTTGAAAACTTTGATGTTAAAATTGTTGGTGCGTTGAGATCTATTTCTAACTTGAAAACTTTGATGTTAAAGTTGTTGGTACGCGGATACCGAATTGGAATTATGGTTGTATGCAATTACATGATGATAATGCATAGAAATGTATGAGTTTGTGTTACAGACTAATCTGCAAGTTATGGACTATGAAATAGCCAAGGAATAATAATGATGAAAGTGGATGACATGACCACTTGTCAAGAAACAATATGGTATGAATATTTGTATGTGAAATTATATTGGTTTGGATACATTGCTATGATATGTGGACCAGTGCAGGATTTCAGGTGGTAAGACTGCCCAAAACTGAATAGACGATGACAAAACTCCCAGCAACACGGTGCCACTGTATATTCCATTGTAGGGTGTGGACCCTAGTACTGTTAGGAGGGGTGGAGGCATTTCCCACCATGTATCCTCTGAAACCTGAAGTCATGGGAGGATGATGTTAGCTCACACTCCCCTAGACATGTGTTGATGACTGTCAGTTGCTTGTTGGGGAAGCTTGGTCAAGATAGTGACACTTCCTCTTACGGGTTCTATTTGGAGTTAGGTCAATATAGTTGATGCTCCAAGATAGTCCAGTAGAGGAAGGATAGGAATGGAAGATGGAAGTAAGTTAGGGAGGAAGGATGAGTAGAAATAGTTGAGAGTGTATGGAGATTTGTCTTATGTTGGAACTTATTGTTTCCTTTCTGAAAAGAAAATGTATATATATATGAATATTCATAATTATGTAATTAAACTACAATTGTCTAAATAACATTGTTGAGCTAGATAATTGTAATTACAGGATTTCACAAACATTTGATTGATTTATTGTCTTTTATAAAATGAATCGTCTTGTTGAATGGATTGGATGCATATGGAAATTACCATAGAGATGATAGTTATTGATATTAGTACATGAATGTGACTTGTATGTACTAACTACACATGCATTTCTTACGCATGTACACTAGTATGAATGAGTTTCTTGGCTTACTTACTAATAATGACGGTCATTTGTTATGAATGTGTGAACCATGTTTATTTTCCCTTGTATCATAAAATACCTTAACTTCAGGACAAAGTTTCCTGAAGGGTGGGTGTATGTAATAACCCTAGTTAAATAGTTGCATAAGGGTTTATCAAGTATAGTTAATTAAATAATTAACTGTCTTAATGTGTATTAGTTAAGTAATGATTGACTATTAATAATAATATTAATTAATTAATTATTGTTTAATATTTGTTGATTAATTAATTAATTAATTATTGTTTAATATTTGTTGATTAATTAATTAATTGATTACTTAACATATTTAATGTTTGGATACCAAATTAAAGGCTTAATAACTTATTAGAAAACTTTACATATGAAGGGAAAGGGCATTGAATGGAGGGATAAGGTATTGAATGGAGGGATAGGGTATTAAATGGAGGGATAAGGTAGGTGGCATTAATTGAAGGTAGGAGGCAGTGAATGGGAGGAGGAGGATATGAGGGGGCAGAGGCCTTCGGGAGATGATGATGAAAATTTGGGGAGGAAGCATTATTTTGAGAGAAGGATTGTATTTCCAAGTTTGGATATTTTTCTGGTTTGGGAGTTTGGGTGGATTGTTACAGGGGTGCACCAGGTTGTTGGGATTTTTGGGCTCGAGGGCTAGGAATCCTCATGGAATCCTAGAGCTAGGGAGCCGGACAAGCTCTATTCCTAGATAGCAGGGAGGAAATTTTGGTTTTGGGCATAGTTTCAGCTTGGACACAGTTTCATCTTTGGCTTGGACAAACAGAATTGGGAAACAAATCAATTGACAGGTATTTTTGATTTTTTTTTATCATGGCGTGTCATTACTGTATGATGATTCAATATGTTATTTATGTTGTGTACATTATTCAATATATCATTTATATCATGTTGCCTATTTGGGAATTTTGCTAAGCCATAAACTGTAAACTATTATTTTGATGATGTTATTTTTCTGAATATAGAACCGTAAAATAAATTATAATAGAAATGTTATTTTTAAATTTATGAAATTCTAGGCTTTGTTAGAGACGAATTTACAACCAATATGCTAGTGAATTTCATGAGGCATTTTCCCTTTTGCATTTACTGTCAACGCAAATCCAATCGCCCAGTCAGTATGGTAGTGGATACAGGGAATCATTTTTCCCTTTTTGGGTTCCTATCAGTGCAATCCCAACTGCAATGTCAGTGTAGTGGAATTGTGTAGCATTTTCCCCTTGGAGTTTCCTGTACCGAGTTTTAGGTCAGCGGAATTTATGTAACTAATGCTCTTCCAACTTGTTTCCTCCATGATTGAATGCTCCTGCAATTTCATAATGGACTACCAACGAATTCATGGCACCTGATTTCCTTAAACTCTCACAATGATTAAATTGTCATTATGACTTCGACTTGGTGATGTCGATGCTCTTGGATTGATGTATTCAATGGTCTTTGTTGTATGGTGGAGCCTCATGACCTAGCCCCTACACTTTTTCCTTGGTAATAATATATCGTTCCTTCCTTAAGATTATATAGCTGTATCCTTTCTTTACGCTGCATCCTCGGTATTTTCGATCTATTTAATGCGTATAGTATGGAACTATGGTGGTTCTCTTATAAATCTCTTCAAGGGATACATGGTATTTACATCCCTATGGTATTATTATGATTGGACTCCCTTTTCTTACAATTGGATATGCAGAGGACCTAAGATTTCCCTGGATACATAGCTAAACCCTTGACCTATTAAATCTTCTTAAGAGAATGTACTACACCACCATTTTAATTACCTTGATACTATGATATTGTCATCCTATACAAGAGTGACTTCTGTAATATCTCCTCCCTATGTGTAATGGGACTAAGAGGATCATCATGACTTATCTATACATACATTAAGATTAGATATTATAACCTTGTAAAGAATAATCCTTAATAGTATCTTCCCCAAGAAACTAATTATATTCTTTAGTTATCATGTAAATAGTGAGAAGATTTAAATGTAAGAGAAATTTATATCATTATAATAATTGGATAAAAATAGATGGATACACTAGTACATGTTGTAAAAATTTTGACGTTCTATTTGTGGCGTTATGGACAAAATTGGCCATACTGTCGAAAAATAAAGGAATTTTTTTTTATTTTCCATATTGCCCGATAACATCGCTATTGCCACGTTGACATGTCTCTTGCCACGTTGTCGTCTCTCTTGCCACGTTGTTGTCTCTCTTGCCACGTTTTCCACATAGTCGTCTCTCTTGCCATGTTTGTGACATAGTCGTCTCTCTTGCCACGTTTGTGAAGATAGTGGTCGCAGTTGCGATGTTGTGGAAACTAGGTTTTCCCCCTCCAACAGTCACCTAGTATTTTGACCAAGTCAACTTTGATTTGGTCAATGATCATCGGAATTGCGACGTTATAAAATCTATAAATATGTTGTATTTTACGGATGTTGCGACAAACTTGCTATAATAACGACACTTCAAAAAAGGTTTGCAGGTCTTCTTGACTAGAGTACAAATATTAAAAGACATTGTACTAGGGCTCTTCTCGTTTCGTTTTAATTTTCTGATCAATTGAATTTTAAAGGAAACAACTATTAAAAGACATTGTATTAGGGCTATAGTACATGATGGGAAATGATGACCCGTGAATGGGGCCAATGTTGAAATTGTTTCAAAATGTTTCTGTATGATATCATACATATTTGAGTCTTGAAACCCTCCCATACCGTCAAGGCATGTGTCTAGTATAAACATGTCAAATTTCGATGCATACAGGCACATATTGAAGAAATTTCAACGTTGGCCCCATTCACTGCTCACTATGCGGGGTCAGTGCATGACATTTTTGGTGGTTGAATTCGAAGTTCCATGACATTTCAAGAGAGTTCCAACAAAGATTCTACAAATGGAAACAATGACATTTGACAATGAGATGCCCATTATGAACATTGTTGAAAACATAAACGATTTCAAAAATTATGTGGTCGGGACATCATACATCCTTGAGTCTTGAAACCCTCCCATACCATCAAGGCATGTGTCTAGTCTAACCAGGCCAAATTTTGATGCATGCATACACATATTGAAGAAATTTCAACGTTGGCCCCATTCACTAGTGCTCACTATGCGGGGTCGGTGCATATCATTTGTGGTGGTTGAATTGGAAGTTCCATGACATTTCAAGAGAGTTCCAACAAAGATTCTACGGATGGAAACAATGAGATTTGACAAATATGAGATGCCCCATTATGAACGTTGTTGCAAACATGGACAATATCAAATACTATGTGGTCGAGACATCAAACATCCTTGAGTCTTGAAACCCTCCCATACCGTCAAGGCATGTGTATAGTCTAACCATGTCAAATTTCGATGCATACAGGCACATATTGAAGAAATTTCAACATTGGCCCCATTCACTAGTGCTCACTATGCAGGGTCAGTGCATGACATTTGTGGTGGTTGAATTGGAAGTTCCATGACATTTCAAGAGATTTCCAACAAAGATTCTACAGATGGAAACAACGACATTTGAAAAATATGAGATGCCCCATTATGAATGTTGTTGCAAACATGGACGATCTCAAACATTATGTGGTCGATACATCAGACATATTCCTTGAGTCTTGAAACCCTAGTCCCATACCGTCAAGGCATGTGTCTAGTCTAAACATGTCAAATTTTGATGCATACATGCACAGTTTGAAGAAATTTCAACGTTGGCCCCATTCACTGCTCACTATGCGGGGTCGGTGGAATAAATTTCGCTATGCTCATTCACCTTCAAGGCAGGCCCCATTCACTATGCTCAATATGAGACATCCATTATATTGAACGTTGATGAAAACATGGATGATCTCAAATATTATGCGGGGACATCAAACATCCTTAAGTATCGAAACCCTCCCATACCTTCAAGGCAACTATCTAGTTTAACCATGTCAAATTTCGATGCAGACAGGCACAGATTGAAAACATTTCAACGTTGGCCCCATTCACTGCTCATTGTGTGGGGTCGGTGGAACAAATTTGTGATGGGAGTATTTTAAGTTCCATGAAAAATTTCAAGATAGTTCCGACAACGATTCTATAGAAGGGAATGACGAATGATGACAATGAGAGGTGCAACATGATGAACTTTGATGCAAATGTGGACGATCTCAAATATTATGTAGGGACATCATACATCCTTGAGTATTGAAACCCTCCCGTACCATCAAACCATGTGTCTAGTCTAACCATGTAGTATCCCCAAGGTCGAGCCCTTTGTAAGTCTGATGTATGAAATGAATTGTAAATATGTGTTATAGGCTAGTGAGCCAAGTTTGTATAAGCTGATGGGCTTATGTGATTATTAGGCCAAAGAGAGAGCCTAAGGGTTGTAGGCCATGGACCTGATTTTGGTACTTATATGTATGAAACACATTAATAAAATATAAACATCATTGCATGCAGGCCGACAAGATGAATGAGTGATGGGGGACTGAGCATCCATAGAGAGGGCAATGGATTAGGGGGTTGGAAGGTGGGAAAAGGGGCTAAGTGTTAATCCTAGGGGGCTTAAGCCTTGGGAATAATATTTTATTATTATTCCAAAGAAAATGTGCATTTATGTTGTTCCTGGCAAGGGAAAGCATGCAAAGCGGATGCATGTTGATGGAACGCATGCAGTTCCAAGGGTGACAAGTGTCAACCCTGGTGCATGCGAATAAACGAACAAGATGAGTCGTGAGAGGGGTTCTTCTCCATTCTTCCCAATTTTCTGAATCGGACATCCCGTCTGACCTTTGCAAGAGATACCCCGTACATCCACTGATCCAGAAACCTGTGTAATGATTCTGAAAAGACAAAACATCCTCTGTCTGAGTATCAAACCTATGCATGGAGTCTTGTTCGAAGTCATATCCATGATTCCATCCGCCATTGTTGAACCTGTTGGAAAGCCCGTGTCTTTTTTCCCATCGGTTGTTGTGGCCACGTAGTGCTGGACTATGTGGGGCTTGTTGGCCATTTTGTGAACCACTCTCTCCAGGAGAGAGATGTTGTTGAATTGGAAGAACAGGTTGCTTGGCCTATGAGCAACTCTCTCCAGGTGAGAGAGTGCACAGAGGAAGGAGAGAACTCTTGGAAGGAACCCTGTAGCTGCCACAGAGCTCGAAGACTTCCAGTCCGGTCTATTGTTGTAAACCAAGGCAAGGGAGGTTAGCAATCGAAGGACTGTCTAGGTGACAGAGAAGGTGCATATTCCTGGGGTGGAACAGGCATGTGGGGAAGGAGAGTCTGTGGGCAGTGAGCATGAGTGGTTCCTGGGAGAGAATTCCTTCCTCGTGACTGTGTGTTTTCCCTGTAACCTCAGCCTAGCCTAGGATTCCTTGCCTTAGGGTGGAGCTTAGTCCTAGCTTGGGGGTGACCTACTACTGAGTTGATGAGCAGTGTGGTCTAAGGCTGGGAGGTTCGTGGAAGGCCTGCACCTGGTTGGTGGAATTACCTTAGTTTCAAGATAAGTATCAGCTTATGTTA
>SNQJ01S0015599.1:80297-94296 GCA_010110895.2 Picea sitchensis | reverse complement strand
AACAGCTCCGGAATCAAGCCATAAAGCTTGTAAAGGTCCAGTGGACCTGGTATGGTCCTAAGGACACAACATGGGAGCATGAAGAGGTTATGCGGGCAGAGTACCCGCATCTTTTCGAAAATTTTGAAAAAGCTTGCAAAGACAGTGTAAGGTTGCACTGAGGACAGTGCATAAATAAGGGGAGGGGAATTGTAGTATCCCCAAGGCCAAGCCCTTTGTAAGTCTGATGTATGAAATGAATTGTAAATATGTGTTATAGGCTGGTGAGCCAAGTTTGTATAAGTCGATGGGCTTATGTGATTATTAGGCCAAAGAGAGAGCCTAAGGGTTGTAGGCCATGGACCTAATTTTGGTACTTATATGTATGCAAAACATTAATAAAATATAAACATCACTGCATGCAGGCCGATAAGATGAATGAGTGATGGAGGACTGAGCATCCATAGAGAGGGCAAGGGATTAGGGGGTTGGAAGGTGGGAAAAGGGGCTCAGTGTTAATCCTAGGGGGCTTAAGCCTTGGGAATAATATTTTATTATTATTCCAAAGAACATGTGCATTTATGTTGTTCCTGGCAAGCGAAAACGTGCAAAGCAGATGCATGATGATGGAACGCATGCAGTTCCAAGGGTGACAAGTGTCAACCCTGGTGCATGCGAATAAATGGCCAAGATGAACCGTGAGAGGGGTTCTTCTCCATTCTTCCCAATTTTCTAAACCAGACATCCCGTCCGACCTCTGCAAGAGATACCCCGTACATCCACTGATCCAAAAACCTGTGTGTCGATTATGAAAAGATGAAACATCCTCTATCTGAGTGTCGAACCTATGCATGGAGTCTTGTTCGAAGCCATATCTGTGAGTCCATCCGCCATTGTTGAACCTGTTGGAAAGCCTGTGTCTGTTTTCCCATCGGCTGTTGTGGCCATGCAGTGTTGGACTGCGTGGGGCTTGTTGGCCTGTTTGTGCAACACTCTCTCCAGGAGAGAGAGGTGGTTGAATTGGAAGAACAAGTTCCTTCGCCTATGAGGGACTCTCTCTAGGTGAGAGAGTGCACAGAGGAAGGAGAGAACTCCTGGAAGGAACCCTGTAGCTGCCACAGAGCTTGGAGACTTTCGGTCCGGTCTGTTGTTGTAACCCAAGGCAAGGGAGGTTAGCAATCGAAGGACTGTCTAGGTGACAGAGAAGGTGCATACTCCTGGGGTGGAACAGGCATGTGGGGAAGGAGAGTCTGTGGGCAGTGAGCATGAGTGGTTCCTGGGAGAGAATTCCTTCCTCGTGACTGTGTGTTTTCCCTGTAACCTCAGCCTAGCCTAGGATTCCTTGCCTTGGGGTGGAGCTTAGTCCCAGCTCGGGGGTGACCTACTGCTGAGCTGATGAGCAGTGCGGTCTAAGGCTGGGAGGTTCGTGGAAGGTCTGCACTTGGTTGGTGGAATTACCTCAGTTTCAAGATAAGTATCAACTTATGTTAAATGTTATGTTTTACATGCCTATGATGCTTATATTTTATCATGTATTATGTTGTGCAGATGAATTATGGTTAATGCCATTCTTAAAATTATGATAGCAATAATTTATATGACTTACTCTGAGTTTAAATGTGTTTCATTTGCTTAAATGCATGTTGTTTTTATAATTCAGAGTGGGTGCTATTTTTCCGCGAAGTTTGTTAACTGAAAAAGTGGTGTTACAAACCATGTCGAATTTCAACACATACATGCACAATTTGAAGAAATTTCAACGTTGTTCCCATTCACTGCTCACTATGTGGGGTCGGTGCAAGATGGCATTTGTGGTGGGTGAATGACATCAATAATAATAGAGAGGCACAATCCTCATATATGGTGGTCATTTAGGCACATATAAAGGAAAGTGGGACTTGTGTGATGGCCCAAATCCTAATGCATGACTTTTTTGAAGAATATAAAGTAAATTTTATTGCTCAATTCTGTGGATTTTAGCCTTCGACCATGGAATAGGCCCTAACAACCATCCATGGTGTACCAATACTTGAAATGATAACCATATGTCACTCATGGGTTAAATATTATAGGGGCCTAGATATGGAACATTTTAGACTCCATCTTATTATAATGCTTTTAGACTTCAGAAAATGACACAAAATTGACAACACAAATAGTGCATTTCCTAACATTAAAGACTATTTAACTGTATTGACATTTTCATTTCAATTTTTTTTTATTCGTATCAATGCTCAATGGGTCCAAGTTTAACATAGATCTATGCCAATGGAGAATATTAAAAATTATTTAAATGTGATAATATAATGTAAATATACATCAATAAAGAGATATATGTGGACTTGAAATCGAAGTATTGACATCAACTATATTTTTTTAATTTCTTTATGATGTTATACATATATACACAAACACAATGTTGATCATCATCCCACCCCCTTTCTATGGAATGTGTCTCTCAACACAATGGTGAATCAAGCTTTTGAAGTCCCAAGTCATGGTGAGAATCTTAGAGCCTAATGAACAATAAGATATGCTTGAGCCCTCATCATCCCGATGCATAAGAAGGAAGAGAATGATATTTTATAATTGTAGAAGTTGTTCCAATATTCCACAAGATAGCCATATTCAATTGTTGTTATTCATGTTATTATTCACACATACATATGTCACACAAAGGAGGTAGGGGAAGGTTAAGCCAACAATCATAATCACCCTACAAACAAACAACTATTATGTTAGTAGGGGGGAACTATGCGCCTTCTGACATAACGATCATGTTATATTGAGGATTATATGATGTTGTGGACCAGTCCTCACAACCAATGTGTGATAGGAGGAAATGTAATTTTATAGCTACATAAACTATTCCAAAAACCCACAAGATATATGTATCTAATTCTATGATTCATGTAATTATTATTCTTATTGTCATTCACATAAGACACTTACATAGTTCACATAAAAAGGAAGAATAAATTCAAGAAAACAAACATAATTATCCTAGAATCAATCAACCATAATGTAGTAGGCCACAACTACCTTTATAAACACCTCCAACTAAAATTAAAAAAAAATTATTCATTAAAAAATGTACTTGCCATGAAAAGCCAAATCCTCTTATTCTACCACTTTGCAAAAGTTTGAAGTTAAAGCCTCAAGATGATAACATATTGATGATAATGACCACTTTAATCGTATTAATAATTAGGAGTCTTCCATGGTGTTAACATGAAAAAGCTAAAAATCCTTAAAGGGTTCATATGAAAAGATCATGAAAAAAAAATATAAATAACTTCGAATTAAATCAAATGACATAGTTGGTTAGTTTGGATAGAATTTCAAAGCTCTCCATTGTTTATGGGAAAATATTTTATTTTAATTTTCCCTCCCACTCCAACTAGGACACTCTCAAGGTGTCCATAGGGTCATGTGCGCTCCTTTCTCTATTGGTTTTGTTTCGTGGTTTCTATGCAAATAAGCAACAAGTTATGTTTCATGGTTTCTATGTAGAGAAGAAACAACAACACACATCTCAGGTGGGTTTAGGGTCATGTGCGCTCCTTTCTCTATTGTTTCTGTTTCATGGTTTCTATGCAAAGAAGCAACAACAACACAAATCTTAGTGTTGGCATGTTTACAGGCAGAGTGTAATTTTCATTGATGGCAAGAACAACAACGACGATGGTATGTTTACAGGAAAGAACATCAACAATGTTGGCATGTTTACAGGCAGAGTGTGCTTGTCACTGATGGAAAGATCAGAGTGTGCATCGATGGAAAAACAGGAACATCGTAATCTCAGGTGTAGAAGCAAAAAGTATGCAGAGACAAGAAATCTTAGAAGTGATAGTAGTTTCCAGAAGCGTAGACGAGGTCCAAGTCATCAGGACTTGTAGAAGGATCAAAGGTTGAGGCCTTTTACACTTAGAAATTCTTCCATGTCGGGAGGATGCGTAAGCTTAGGAGGAGGAGAGACAATGGTCAATGGATCACCAATCCCGAATACTCGATGTCCATTAGATCAGAGTCTAGTGACCAGAGGAAGCACAAAGGAGAAGTACAGATCTGATCTGTTGGATTTGAGCACTGAGGACCAACTGTTATAGCAAGATTTGCCTCAACATAGCTATCTTGCACAGAGGGCCTTTTTCCATTTCCCTATGCAGATTTGTCATCCCCTTTTTGATGAATCTAGAGCCAAAAATATACATTTTTCCACATATATGCTCCCTATCAGTTATGCAAGATGCGTATACGCTTACTGCTCCACTGCAGCTCGCGTACATCGAGATTTGTGCCAGAAAATACAAAAATGAGGTCGGGTTTCCATGTCATGACAGAAGATCTTTGATCCTTGGCCTTCCACATACTAGAAACGTTCTGACTCGGCCCTTTAGTTTCACTCTGAAGGATATAAAAGCACAATTTCGAGCTATGGAAAAGAAGGAGAAATCATTCAACTTTGAGATCAAAGTTACTCTGGAGAAATTACTTCATATTAAGTCTGCATCCCTTTGTCCCTCAAGTATGAACACAGTGTTCATCTCCCAAGCTCTTTCCCTATTGTTGAGAGAACCTCATTGACTCTCTCTTATGAGCTTGCCTTTGGTGGAGGATTGAAGTGGTGGAGGCCTAGTTGGAAGGAACTTGGTTTCTTGGTTTCGACCCATGTTGACACGAAAGTCTGTAATGTTGTCACTTCCGCTGATCAATTATTAATAGAAATACCCCTTTCCCATCCTATTGGTATCGTGAAAATATATGATTATTATCCATGGGCACGTTTGTAATGTTTATTAATGGATTATGCTATCTGATGTGCTAACCCCTTTTATAATATCACTGTATACTTTCTCTGCTTGTTTGTTGATAACTTCTTGTTGGTATAAAGCTTTGGATCAAAGTACTCGACGGTGGAACATCATCAAACGATTGGATTGAGGTAAGCCTCTTTCTTATCTTGCACATTAGTTCATATAGCATATGTCGGAATTGAGTTGATTTCTGCAGTCATACCTGTCTGTTATGGTTTACCCTTGGCCATATAGAGTTTTTTCCTCGTAATAGAAATGGTGAATCCACTGGGGAGAGATCTTCCTTCTAAGGGTTGAAGCACTTTTTCTTCCTGCATTGCTATTTTTTCCTTTGTGTTTCTTGTCATATCACTACTTGACAGATTTTGTTCACTCTGGGTCTTAGTTTTCATCCTTCTTGCCTTTGTCTGGCCTTGTTTTTAAGCATATATGCTCCTTTTGCCCAGACAATCATGTATACACACTTGTTGTCTCATTGCAGGATACATATATACGCCCTGTTCTCCTGAACAGACACATATACCAATTCACTTTGCTTGTTTTCTTGGTCTAGTGATTGTTGGGTGATTTTTGAAGATTTATGAGCCTTCTTAGGCCTCTGTAGTGCCTGTTGAGTTTCTCTATGTTGACAGGAAACCTGTTGGGAGTTGAATTTTTGGGCGTAGTCTTTCTCTTTGTTTTTCATCCTTGTTGTCCTTGAGCCCTAGGTTGTTTGCTTGGCTTCTTGGTATTCTGCTCGAGTCATTTCATTTATACACAGTATAATTTATATACCAGGTTGCTTTACAGTCCATGCATTTTCTCTTTAATATATTGAAAATACAAAAAAATAGGCATTTTTCATTGGTTAACATTTTTGTCTTTGAGCCTTTATCATTAGATTAGTTCATTTAGTGAAAGGTTTCATTTTACTTCTGAATTACAGAGTTGAAATTGAAAATTGCACTGCTTTTATTAGCATATCATTCATTGAAAAAGTTAAAAATAGACTTTGCATTATATTCATATTCATTTTCTTGCAGAGTCATAACATCATGAGTTTCGCTTCCATACCTTTTTGAGTAATCACGACCAATACAATTTACGCTTTAAACTAAAATTGATTAGTCACGATTTTATTTTTTAGGGTGCACAAACTAGTCTAGGATTTAGTGCCTTGGAATAGGATTTTGTGAGTAAGCTTCTCCAAGGCAATTAAATCAACATATGTGTCTGAGATAGGGAGTTGAGAATTCCATTGTATAATTGGTAATATCAGGAGGCTCCACTAACATTGAAGTTAATCACGAGGTCACGCGAAGTTAGTTGAAGGGATAACCCATGGATACTCACTTAACGACAGAGATATATCTGTGGATTTATTCATATTTGGGGATCTTGCTAGTACCCATTCCTCTATGAGAGGAGGTGCTTTCAAGGTTTTGGGATTTTCTACCCTACCCATACGGTGATTCGGACTTACGAGTTCTCTCCTGTGCATTGGTTATATAGTGGTTTATTAGTTTCTTGACTTAGGTATCTCATAGGTTACTTGCAGGGGTTATTCTGCTTGTACCCTAGGTCAGATAGGGGTCGGACAACACACAACCTTTATGGAGGATTACCTCTCTGGGGGGATCTAACCAACTGGTTGTTAATCCCACGAGGGCCCCTATAACTTATTCTGTTACCTCCAAACTTTAGCGGGGAGTCTCAGGTCCCTCTTGGATGAGACATACCTTCTTTAGCGAGGGAGGCCACTCAGCCACTTTAGCCCGTTTGCATGCATATTGGTTGTTTGACATTTTTGTATGCTCTTTGACTACTAGTTGACCTTAGGAGTCTATTTTGGGTTTCATCATTATGGATAGTGGATTTTCTTTTTCTCCCTCATTCACTTCTACCCACCCCATGATGCCTGTTGATTTCATGGGGACGGACCCTTTCGTTTTTTACAATGGTATGCCAAACTACAACACTCAGTCCACACCTTAGGTCTCTAGCCATTTTTCTATTGATATGCCTTCCCTCGTGCAACCCTCTCCCTGACCCACATATTTGAATCCTAGCATTGGACCCGAGGGCACCATGGATCTGATGCCTACTTCTTCATTTGATATGAGTCGTGTCCCCATGGGAGGTTGGAACCTTCCACCCTATGGATCCAATACTAGTTATGTTCTTTCAGGAGCCAGTACTCAGGTGCGTTATTATCCCACTTATTACACCCCACCCATATATCTTTTGTCTGCCATGTCAGTTCCCTCAAACACTTTTTCCATGACAGGTCCTCAAGTACCCCCAGGTCTTTCATATGGGGAGAATCAATTTTACGGTTCAGGATACCCTGTTTATGGGACCCCTTCACAAGGGGCAACATATATCCTCACTCGAATAATCCTTACCCTACCTCGGTCTCTTCACAGACCTTAATGACGATGCCCGTTCAAACCTCTTCGGACCATTTCAACGTGAACCAACACTTTTCTGGATTGGGGCAAGAGGTACACCAAGATCCTTCCTGGCTTGAAATTTTTCAAACTCAATCTTTCCCCGGACCGTGGAATCAAATGCCACAATCTATTGCCAACCTAGTAACTATCATTCATACTGGTGCTCCATCACCAACCTCTGCCAGTCATGTCGGAGATGGGTCGACTTTTTCTAGAAACTATGTTGACAGCTTGCCCCCAACTTCTACCAATTATGTCAGGGGCACCATTCTTTTTACCCCAAATCATAGCCGTGTCACGTCTCCAGCCTCTATTCATCATATAGGAGACAACTCTCTTTCCCGTGCTAATTACATCGAGAAGCCTAGATGTCTCAGACGTAAACCTAAGTTCCTTTGCAGAACTTGAGAAGGAAGTCACCTGACTTGTTTGTGCCTAGTTACTGTCAGGATACCAAAAGCGTGGGGCTCACCCAAGAGTCTTTTGGATTCTGAGGCCTCCATGGTTTCTCCTCACACCAATTCTCCTTTGATTGTCTTGATGGTTCCATCGATGCAATCTTCTCTTGACCTCACCCCCTTTGTCGAGGGGGAAGCATCTCTTGCCCCCATTACTAAGCATCCTCTTCAACCTATAATTGAAGAAGTGGTCACACCAGTGCAATCTCTAGTCAAACCTACTCTCCCCGAAGAGAATGTTGCACCTTTCAGTCATTTCATCAACATTTCAAATCCTCCCCCTTCTGAACGAGAGAGATTTATTCTTTCCCAGAACATCCTTCCTCCAAGTCCTGACGAAGTTCCCTTCGATTGGAACGATCTAATGGGTCATCCCATTCCCCCACCTATGTATTTTCCATTAAGAGAAATTATCCAAACCATCATGGAGACTATATCCTTTGTTATCACTTTCTCCTCCTCGACTTGCAGAGCCTTGGGTTTTCCCAAGCTTTTGTCAGCTATCTGTAAGATACTAACTTTCCGCAGAAGACCAAGACGGGAGCCTTAGCCTCCCCCTTTACATGTTGATTAAGACAAAAAAACGAGTCTTAATTAAGCTCTTTTACGACTCGTCTAAAAAACCAAAAATATTTTCGAGTGATTTTCCCCTTTCACACTCGTTAAAATTGGATTTGAAAGGTCATGAGTCTTAGTTAAGCTCTTTTTCGACTTGTTATCAAAAATAGAAAAGATTGCCAAGTGAACTTGTCTTTTCACACTCATAAGTTGGATTTGAAAAGACATCTATTTGGCACAAGTTTACCCCTTTTTCACACCAAGTAGACTAAAAGACATAAAAAGGACATTTTTTGGCATTAAGTTGTGATTGCATCTCATGCCCTCGCTTGCAGTATTGAGCCTTTAGCCAATTCTCACTTTGAGTTATAAACCATTGCCTAAGTAGTTTTTGCATCCTCAACCAAGAAGAGACTTGTTTGTATCCTTCGTAATTTGACACCCTATACCCCAAGTGTCCATATCCTGCATGCATTCCCCTGCATTGAGAATAGGTACGTTCCATTGCTAGAACTAGTTTTGCTTACTTGAGACACTCGTTCCCTCCTATGTATCATAGAATTCATTTGTTATGAAAAAACAAAAAAAATACAGGCGGGAAGGGAGTACTATATTGTAATTGGCAATAGTTGTGTCGCCTTTGAACATAGAACAAAGTTATTGAGTCCTTGTGTCATCATAAATTTGGGTTTAGCATGGCCTTAGCAAGCTGATCTAGTTAAAGAGTTTTCTCTATTGACTGGTTACTCTTCCAGTCCATATAGAGAACATTATTGATGCCTCCTGCATCTAATGGTCACATAATTGAGTCTATGTTGCCAGAGTCCACCATATGTCTCATGCTCTTGTTCAAAGGAAGTCTATCAACCTGTGTTGGCCACTCCTAAAAAATCTTGGCTTTGCATGTCGGCCATACCCTCAATTTTTCTCATAATCACATGATACTATGGTCTTATTATGCACCCTGGCCCTACTTTCATCATTGGTAGGTCACCTTGAACCCAAGAATCTGCACTTCATCATTGGTTTTTGACTGGGTGGTTTCCCTTTTGTTGTATGGCAAGATACCTATTCACACTTTGGGATTTGTGCAGTGTCTTAGTTTCCATTAGCCTTATTGGTGGTTTCCTCGCCTTTGTTAGCAGTTTTCATCATTGATTGCTATCCAGAGGGTCTTTTTCATCTACCACTTGCACTTGGTACACGAGAAAGACAAACAGGGTCATTGGTTCATGAACATGTTCTTCGTCCGATCTCCACCAAATCATGAAGCTCCTTCTTTGTTCCTCATGCTGGCCGATGAGAGATGCCTTAATGGTCTCCTTTCAGCAGGTCTCTTTCCATCAACTTCAGCTCATTTATTCTAGATATGGGACCTAGATTTTTGTGAGTGCCTTGAGGCTTGCAGTCATTAGTGGCAAGCTCTCTCACCATTGATAGATGGGAGTACATCAATGTTCCTTGATCAATGGATTTCTCAAGTGTTCGACACTAACTCCTTTATTTGCACTTGTAGAAATGTACTCAGTGCCTTGATACCTGCTTTCATTATTGGTAGGTTGTCTCACGGTTGTTAACGGTATACCTCAATGACCGGTAATCAAACAATGTCTCATCATGTTCGACCTCAACTCCTTTTTTCACATGATGTAGACTTGCACCTTGGCAGATTGTGTAGAAGACTTGAAGACATCACTATGTGGCTGCATCTTTCCTGAGATGTTGTTTTCTTTTCATTGGACCAACACCTATTTGAATTCAGTGATCATGGGAGATCAATGATCTTCAGATTAATTTTGAGATTGGTTTCACTGGGCCTTGTTCATGACAATGACAACTTTTGGCATGCAACCGCATTTCTATTTGCCTATTCATGGCCATGAACACTTGTTTGGTATATTTTCCACATGGATCTGCAGTGTATTCTTGGAAGCCATGTTTGCAAAGTTAGTACATAATGTAATAAGAAATTGATTTCGTCCAGCTGGTTCTCTACCACTCCACTTCTGGGTTAGTTATAATGTATTTCGGCCATCGCAGATACTCCTCTGATATCACACATTAAGGGGCATTTGTTATAGCAAGATTTGCCTCAACATAGTTATCTTACACAGAGGGCCTTTTTCCATTTCCCTATGCAGACTTTTCATCCCCTTTTTGATGAATCCAGAGCCAAAAATATACATTTTTCCACATATATGCTCCCTATCAATTATGCAAGATGTGTATATGCTTGTTGCTCCACTACAACTTCCGTACATCGGGATTTTTGCTAGAAAATACAAAAATGAGGTCGGGTTTCCATGTCATGATGGAAGATCTCTAATCCTTGGCCTTCCACATACTGGAAACGTTTTGACTTGGCCCTTAAATTGCATTATGAAGGCTATAAAAGCACAATTTCGAGCTATGGAAAAGAAGGAGAAAGCATTCAACTTTGAGAGAAAAGTTACTATGGAGAAATTACTTCATATTGAGTCTGCATCCCTTTTCCCCTCAAGTATAAGCGTAGTGTTCAGCTCCCAAGCTCTTTCCCTATTATTGAGAGAACCTCATTGAATCTCTCTTATGAGCTTGCCTTTGGTGGAGGATTGAAGTGGTGGAGGCCCAGTTGGAAAGAACTTGGCTTCTTGGTTTCGAACTGTGCCGACACATAACTCTGTAATGTTGTCACTTCTGCTGATCAATTATTAATAGAAATACTCCTTTCCCGTCCTATTGGTATCATGAAAATATATGATTATTATCCATGGGCATGTTTTTAATGTTTATTAATGGATTATGCTATCTGATGTGCTAACCCCTTTTATAATATCATTGTATACTTGCTTTGCTTATTTGTTGAGAACTTCTTCCAGGTATAAAGCTTTGGGTCAAAGTACTCGACGGTGGAACATCATCAAACAATTGGATTGAGGTAGGCCTCTTTCTTATCTTGCACATTAGTTCATATAGCATATGTTGGAATTGAGTGGATTTCTGCAGTCATACTTGTCTATTGTGGTTTACCCTTGGACATATAGAGTTTTTCCCTCATAACACCAACAACCATTAGATCTAGTATAAATGTGAAGAGGATAATGGATGAGAGACATCCTCCAACTCCATGAAATTTGAAATCACGATGAGATCTGAACCTTTGGATCCATAATACATGTGGCGAGAGATTGGCATTTTGCTGACTCGCGAACTAGAAAAGTCAAACGTAAGTAGTCCTCCAAATTCGTGAAACATGAAATCCCGATAAGATTTGGACCTTTGGATCATAGAGGGATGTGGGTCGTTGATCTGGATCAAGTTTAAAAAAATTGGGAGTCGGGATAAGGGAGGTGAGTAGTCCTCCAACTTCATGAAACACGAAGTCCCATTAAGATATGGACTGTTGGATCACATAGGGTTGTGGGCCGTTGATCTAGAGTATTTCGAATATCAGGAGTTGGAACAGATAGGGTTGGCTCACGTTCAAACACCTGACATGTGAAGTCCCGATTTGATCACAGTCGTCGATCAAAGGGAGAACAAGGACCATTGATTTGATAAGGACACATGGAAGACTATGTCAGCAAGGACACGTGGTGCAATCAGATAATGACAAGAGTCAAGTTGATTTGGAATTTTAGGTACGTGGAAATCACAAATCTGAGTGATATGTGGGAGTTGTTTGGATCATGACACATCATCGAGTGACGCAAGAGTTACATCACTCCGAGAGTTTTTGTTTGGGAGTTTTATCACCGGTACTCTCCCAAAGACCCGAAGTCCCGAAGGTCGAAGTCCCGGAGCAGAGAATAGTTGTTGGATAAAGAGGACACATGTCAGTGGATTTTCAACTCTAAGAAAAAGCAAAGGAAGGATGAATGAGAGTTTGAGAATTGAAATCTCCGAAGTCTGGATACACAAAGGATATATCGACCGTTGATCCAAAAGGGACATGCATCATTGGATCATGGACTCTGGGTGAAATTCTTCGGGAGCAAACGAGAACTTGAGAATTGAAACTCCCAAAGCCCTGATCATGAAATTGATCTCATCCGTTGGTTTGGAGGGACACGTGTCATCTGATCGCTGAGAACAAGGATTTCTCATGGAAAAAGGAAAGAAGGCAGATCCGTCGATTGAAAGGGACAAATGTTAGCAAATCTTCCATTCTGGAAGATATCCAGTCAACAACAATAGGGTTTGAGACTTGAAACTCCTGGAGACCAGATCACGAAGGAAACCTCAGTCGTTGATGGAGGAAGGAGAGATCTGGTACACAGAGTTGAGAGAACATATCTGAACTATCCATTCAAGAGCATCATTAATATCGTGGGATTGATGGTCATGCTCCAGTGCGAGGCCAGAACATGCTCGGGCCTTAATCTTTCATGAGCGGGCCATAATTGAAACCATGGTTTTGGAGAAAGGACATGTGGAGGCTCGTTGTGAATTGCGGGGTGAAAATCAGTTTGGTTTAAACCACCTTTGGATGTTCCCACAATCACTTGGTCACATGAATCTCATAGCCCAAGGTCATATCATGAAATGGAGCCAGCACTCACTAGACAAAAATCCGGAAATGCCTTTTGAATAAGCGCTTGGTCACTGCTGGTGGTCACGCGAAGGAAGGAGATTAGAAGCCAAAGAAGTCATAGTTTACTAGCTGTGATTGTCAAAGAAGACAAAGATTCTTGACTGACAGAGAATATATGGAATCTCAACATAACGACCACTGATGATGAACTCATAGGCAACAGAACCGCCAGAGAAGATGAAGAGTTTCCTTGATGATAAGGAGATGACTCGATGTGAGAAATGCATGCAGAATAGAGAAGTGAAGTATTTTTCTATTGTCAAGCTATGTAGGAGGAAGGTGAGTTGTATTGAACAACCGGAAGGGAAAAAAAGTGATGCTTTGAAGAGCATGTAGAGGTATTGCGCATGAATCATGCAGAAGGTGCACAGAGAGTATAAAAATGCAGAACAAAGAATAGATGAATGTGTCATTGAGTCTGATTGATGTGAGTCGAAGCATGCGGTGTGCAAGAGATGAAGTGCAAAAGAATCAAGGAACAAAAATTCATATCTGAGAGAAGAATAGAAAGCACAGAAGACACGAGGAGAGAGACACTGATGCAGGTAGAGAAGAGCAGTGTAGTAGAATAGTGATGAGATTGGTAAGCCATAGATAAATGTTGTATCACTATGATAAAGTTGTAAAATGAAAATATTTATATTTCAGGGTGGTAGGGAGGTTCTAGGGAGGATTGGTGTCCTCAGAGTTTCAAGTGGGTGCTTGAACATAAGGAGTTGTAGCTTCCATCTAGTTACAGCCAGAAAAACCAGGGTGATAGGGTGGTGCAAGGGACAACTATTGTTCTCTGTTATACAGGTTGGTGCTTGTGTGACTGGAAGTTGTTTCTTCCATCCATTTGGTGTTGGAACACTTAGGAAGTTGGTGCTTCCTTCTAGTGGGTGCTAGAGAAACTAGAGAGTTGGTTCTCTCAGCAAGTTGCAGCTTGTAAAATAGAGGTGGTAGTCTCACAATGAGTTGGTGCTCATAAGAATGATAATGCACAGAAAATAAAGATTACTTATCATATCAAGAAGAAGAGGTTTTTCCCTTTATAGGTTTCCTCAGGAAATATTTGTCTCTGTATATTTCATGTGTGTGATTGATGTTGAATATTCCAGTACTTTCCTCCCTCCATTATTGTGATTGTCATTGAGTGATTTGTAAAGAGTTTAAAACAAGCATAATTGTTTAACCACGATA
>SNQJ01S0015599.1:36609-71686 GCA_010110895.2 Picea sitchensis | reverse complement strand
TGAACATTCCTTCAGACCTCTGAGTAATTTGCAGACCAAGAAAAAATGGCATTTCTCCTATCATAGACATTTCAAACTCAGACTCCATGGCAGAAGCAAACCATTGTACCAATGAGTCCTTATTACATCTGAAGATGATGTCATCTACATAGACCAACACGATGAGCAAATAATTACCCTCTATTTTGATATATAGATTGTTGTCAATTGTTCCTCTCTTGAACCCTTTGTCTTGGAGATACGTATCCAATCTGTGATACCAGGCACGAGGGGCTTGTTTTAACCCATATAAAGCTTTCTTCATCTTGCATACAAAGTCAGGGTTATCAGATAGTTTGAAACCCTATGGTTGTTCCAAATAGACTTCTTCATTTAAATATCCATTTAGAATAGATGACTTGACATCCATTTGATAGACTTTAAACCTTTTATGACAAGCATAGGCAAGAAATATTCTGATAGCTTCTAATCTTTCTACAGGCGCAAATGTTTCATCAAAATCCAGTCCTTATATTTGAGCATAGTCTTTACATACCAATCTTGCTTTGTTCCTGACAACTTGTCCCTGCTCATTCAACTTATTCTTAAAGATCCATTTGGAACACATTATATTTTTATCTTTAGGTCTAGGGGCCATCTCCCACGTATGTTTTTCTCAATCTAATCAAGTTCATCATTCATGGATTTAACCCAATGGTCATCTTTGCTAGATTCATTAAAATTCTTGGGTTCCAGCATGGATATGAAGGCTATATGTGATTGTTCAATGTTTTTGATTATCTTTCTCCTGGTTTGTACACCTTTGTCTTTTTCACCAATTATCTGACTTGCAGGATGATTCTTTTGAGTGATTTTGGAGGAGGAATTTGATGTTGTCTATTGATTTGAGTCTGTCTAAATATTTGCATCTTCATCTAGCTCAGAGTCTTCTTGTTCTAATTATTGGACCTGTCCAGCTTCAACTTCATCTATATCCTTTATTGTTGATTCAGTATTGTTCACCTCTCTTTTTGGGATCCCTTCATCAACTTTTGTGTCAATACAGTCAACCAATCTATGAAGCCTCTTATTATAGCATCTGTATCCTTTACTATTTGTAGCATACCCTAAGAAGATGCCTTCATCAGCCCTGCCATCATACCAAGGTTCTCATCATTATTCTTTATGTAACACTTACTCCCAAAGACTTTGAAGTGTTTGATTGAAGTAGGTCTCCCATACCATAGTTCATAAGGTGTCTTGTCGGTGTGTGGTCTGAGGTGGGATTTGTTAAGACCATGGACTGCTATGTGTACTGCTTCTACCCAATAGGTTTGACCAATGTTCTTCTCATTCATCATTGATCTGGCCATTTGTTGCACTATTCTGTTTTGCCTCTCAACTACTCCATTTTGTTGTGGAGTTCTTGGGATTGTGTATTNGACATAAATTCTCCTTCTCTATTTGATATTACTGCATTTAACCTCTTGCCTGTTTGATTCTCAGTTAAAGACTTAAATATTTTAAATTTCTCAAATGCTTCATCTTTTTCCTTGAGAAAGGCAACCCAAGTAAGTCTGGAGTAATCATCAATGATCAGCATGAATTAGTTTTATTTCCCTGTGCCTTCATGTCTTTATGTTCCACATAAATCCATATGAACTAGTTGGAGTGGTTTCTCTGTTGAAGTAGAGCTCTTGGATTTAAACTGTGTCCTAATAAGCTTTCCTACTTGGCAGGGTTTACACACATAATATTGTGGCTTTGATATTCTTGGAAGATCTTTTACTGCCTCAAGATTTTTGAGCTTGATCAAGTGATCAAAGTTTAGATTTCCAAGTCTCCTATTCCATAACCATCTCTCATCATGTTTGCTTAGATGACATTCTTCTCTATCTTCTTTCAACACATATACATTATTTTATGTCCTTATTCCTTTAGCCACCACTTGTCCTAAGTTTACAGCCTTTTTCTTGCAGTCCTTGGAAGTTAATACCACTTCACATCCTCTGTCACACATTTGACTTACACTGAGCAGATTATGTTTCAGCCCATCTACAAGAAGAACATCTTGGGATTTTCCTTTTCCATTACTTAAACTCACCATTCCTTTACCCTTGATTTTACTTGGAGCATCATTTCCAAAGGTTATGTTTCCTAATTTGCTTTCACTTAGAGATAGAAACTTACTTTTGTCTCCCATCATATGTTTGGAGCATCCACTATATATATACCAAGGGTTCTTTTGTCTTTGAGTTGACAACACTAATCCACACTTGTCACTTTCTTTCTTCTTCCAAACCTTGACATTTTCAGCAGGGGAATTCAAATCTGGTTCATAGTTCCTTAAGCGACAATCAACAACTTTATGTCCATAGTTATGACATATGTAACATTTTGGTTCATCAAATAAAGCATCATAACGATTGTTATGCTTAACCTGTGTCCTTTTCCCATCCATCAAGTGATTTGAAGTCTGTGGTGGTTTGTTACTTGGTTGTCTCATTCTTTTTTTGTGGCAGATATCTATACCTTTAATGTCTTGATTGCTCATATCTCAATTTTAAAGAAAAGTTTACATCTTTATGACCAAAGTTAGAACAGAAAAAACAATATCCATAGAAAAAAAGTTGGTACCTGGAAAATGGTTGTCTTGTTTGAGAAGGTCGATTTCTTCCATGTTGATGATATCTTTGAACAGAGAGTATATTATTTCTCTGATCTATAGTTTCAGTTATGGTACCTCTTTCATTACTCCTCCTGGGTAGTTGATTATATTCTTTTGTTTTTGTAGTTTTTTTGTTGTCATAGATGGTAGATTTGACAAACTTGATGGGTTCGTTGTTGCTTGGATGATCACTACTTGATCCCTCTTCATAACCCAGCCCTGTTTTCAACGTTAGGTTTCTTTGTTGATTCAGAATGGTGGCCAATTCTTTTGAGGCTTTGATACTTAACAGATTCTGATGATACAAGGCTTGAAACTTCTCCATTTCTTTCCTAGTTTTCACTACTTCTTCCTCCAGAGCTTCACATCTTTCCTTCTTTTCTGATAACCATTGTTTCATAATGTCTTCGATTTTATTTGCCTCTTATAATTCCACTTTTAGCAGGGCAAAGTCTTCGTCAGGTTCTTTACTTCCTTTCTTGAACTGTATCAGCAATTGTTTTTTCTTTCTCATCTTAATTCTGAGTCTGTCAAGCTCTTCTAGTGCACTGATCAGTTCTCCTTCCAGGTCAACCACAACTTCTTCTTCATTAGCATCACTTCCTATGCTTTTATTATCATAATCCTCTTTGTCCATAAGTATGAAGTCATTTAGTTTATCTTCAATATAGGAATCAGTGTCTTCATCATCTGAAGGATCATCATCATTGTTTACACAAAGACTTTTCTTCTTAAAATTATTCTCTTTAAAGAAATTTATGTGTTTGTGCTTCTCCTCATCATCATATGTTTGATCCTTTCTTTTGTGAGGACATTTATTTTCAAAATGACCTATCGTACAACAGTTGAAACATTTGAAAGGCAGTTTACCTTTGTATTTGCCTAATCCCTTCTTCAGTCTTCTCACAAATTTTGCTTGAATTTCATCAGGCTCAAAATCCTCATTCTTGTCTGCCTTAAATGATTCTTCTCTAGAGGTGGGTTTATTTTTAAATATTCTCATTTCATATGAATTCAACATTCCTAGAATTTGATCAAACTCCAAGGCTTTTAGATCATTAAGTTCTTCTATAGTAGAGACCTTCGGGTTGAACCTATCTGGTAGAGATCTCAAAATTTTCTGAACTAAAGAAGGTTCCTCAATTTTTTCACCAAGTGCTTTCATTGCATTTACCATTTATTCAACTCCCAGAAAGTACTTTCCAACAGTTTCATCCTCTTTCATCTTCAGTTGTTCAAACTGTACTCTGTAGGTTTGAACCTTGGCGTCCTTTACCTTCTCATTACCTTCATAACTGCTAATGATTTTCTCCCACATTTCTTTGGCAGTTTCTAGGTGCATAACTTTTACAAATTCTTCTTTTGCAAGCCCACTCAAGATAGCATTCATAGCCTTAGCGTTGAAGATGAATTCTATCTTGTCATCCTTATTAGCTAGTACAAATGGCTTTGTATAACCAGTCTCTACCACATCCCAGACATCTACTCCTAAAGCCATTATGTAGGTTCTCATTTTAACTTTTCAGAAGGCAAAGTTTGTTCCATTGAACATAGGGGCCTTATTAGTTGAAGTTCCTTCATGGATTGACATGTTTAAGCTCTAGGATCTACCTTTAGATAAAAGGGGTTGGCTCTGATGCCAATTATTGGACAATTGAGAGGGGGGGGGTGAATCAGTTGTTACTGTGCTTAAACAATTATATTGATTTATAAATTTATTACAGAACTTCTCAATGATGATCACAATAAATAAGAAGTAAAGTATTCAACATCAGTCACACACATATATAGTACATAGACAGATATTCCTGAGGAAACCCATAAAGGGTGAAAACCTCTTTTTCTTTATATGATAATTATTTTCTTTACATTATCAATCTTGTGAGCACCAACTCATAATGAGGCTACAACCTCTGTTTTGCAAGATGCTACTTGCTGAGAGCACCAACCTTCTAATTTCTCTAGCACCAACTAGAAGGAAGCACCAACTCCCTCACTGTTCCAACACCAACTAGATGGAAGCACCAACTTCCAGTTACACAGGCACCGACCTGTATATCAGAGAACACTTGTTCTCCCTTGCACCACCCTGCCACCCTAATTTCTCTAGCTTCAATAATATGGAAGCTACAACTCCCCTATGTTCAAGCACCCACTTGAACCTCTGAGGACAACAATCCTCCCTAGCACCTCCATTCCACCCTAAAATATAAATATTTGTTACTGAAACTTATTACAATGATATAATGTTCATCAATGGCTTAAGGGTCTCATCATTGTTCTGCTACACTGCTCTGCTCTGCCTGCATCAGTGTCTTCCTGCACACATTCCTTGCACTTTCTATTCTTCTACCTTTTATTCTCTGTGTGCCATGTCCCTTCTATGCACCATTCCTCTTATGTGCATTTTAGCTGCTGCACCCTGATCCTTCTTCATGCATGAATCATTCTCAGCAACTATACCCATCTCTTCTTTGTTCTACATTTTTATAGTCTCTGTGCACCTTGTGCACCTTGTATGCGCAATGCTTCTGCATGCTCTTCCCATGTCGAGTCCTCTGGTGATCATCATGGAAACTCTTCGTATTCTCTGGAGGTTACCCCCATGCATTCATCATCACTAAGCATTATGCTGATATTCCTTAGCTTCTCTGGTAGTCCAGACTCTTTGTCCTCTCTTGCATCTGTCAATCATCTTTATGATCAGTCTTCATTCCACTGGAAGATGCCTCGAGACTCTTTGGCTCCTCTGGCAATCACCCTGAAGTCTCTTCGAGTCCTCTGATAGAAACCATCAGTGGTTTCTAGAAGTTACAGTGTGAACCTCTATAGCCTTATGCCTTTGGCACCTTTCACCTTTCCNGGTGACCAAACGCTTGTTTAGAAGGTGATTTCGTGATTCACGTTTCGGGGATTCTCCCGTGAGTATCCTTGACTCCTTCCTCTGTAATTCCCGATACCTGGAATGGATCCTAGCTACGCTAGCTCCTTATATTCACATGACCATTGGCGATGACCAAGCGCTTATCCATAAGGCACTTTCGCAATTTGCAATTCGGGAATCTGGAGATGAGGCATCTCGACTCTCCAAGTCGCGATCTCCGAAATGGAGCTTGGAAGTTCGAGCTTTACTCTCTAGCTCTCAACAATGTGACCATGAGATATGACCACTGGTTATTCACTTGAGAGCCTCACTCTTCAAATCAACGGTCCACGATCCGTGCTGATCGGATGGCTATCCTCCATCCTGAAACTTCAACTTTCAGGACTTTGGGGGAGTATTGATGCTAAACCTCCCAAAACTAAACTCCCAGAGTGACGTCATTATTGTGTCACTCAATGACGTGTCATAAGCCGAGTGGCTGCCATGTATCACTAGGAATTGTGATTTCTAGTGGCCTGAGATGTCGAGTAAACTTGACACTTGTCCTTGTATGATTGCGCCACGTGTCCTTGATGATGTAGACTGCCACCTATCCTTTCTGATGTGGTATGTCATGAACTACCTCCTGGATCTGACATCCCAGATTCATCCTTGATCCAACGACTCAGATCATATTGCGAGTTGGAAGGTTATAGCACTTCGTGCCTTTGACGTTCTAGTCAGTGAAACAACGATCTTTCACCACATGTCCTATGGAACCAACGGTCTAGATATTATCGCGATTTCACCACATGTCCTTCTTGGATCGACAATCCAGATTTATCCTCGATCTGACGGCTCAGATCTTTTCACAACTTCACATATCGCCAGTTGGAATGATAGAGAACCTCGTGCCTTTGACTTTCCATTCAGTGAAATGACGATCTTTCGACATGTGTCCTCCGGATCCAATGATCCATGACTATCCTCGATGGAAGGCCAGGATTCCTTCACATTTTTGGAGAGTTGGATGACTCTTGGTCTTATCCGCCTTGTAGCTTCACCAGATCTAACAGATGTTGGTCCTTCATAATTACTCCAGATCTTATCACAAGTTGGAAGGTTAGAGAACTTCATTCCTTTGACCTTTCAGTCAGCGAAATGATGATTTGTGACCACATGTCCTGCCCGAAGATGGATGGTCCTCCTGCTTTCGGGATTTTGTAAGCCCGATTCACCTTGCACTATAAAGAACATGTAGGTTCTCCTGGATCCAATGACAATTAGACCCCACACTTGGATACAACGCCTAAGATCTATCCTCCATCTGTGTGCTCGTCCTATCTGAATTCATATCTGACGGTCATCGGGAATTCTGAATGGGATCCAACGATCACTGTCGCTTCTCCTCCCGAGCTTACGCATCCTTCTGACTTGGAAGAATTTCTAAGTGTCAAAGGCCTCGGCCTTACGCTATCTCTCTTGAGCTTTGGCAATGAGTTAACCTCAACCGCACACCTATGCGATGTGTGCGACTCTGCACTAATCCTCCTGAGCTTACGTTGTTCCTGTTTTGTCATTGATGCACACTCTGATCTTGCCATAATTGACAAGCACACTCTGCATGTAAGCATGCTATCATTGATGTTGTTCTTTCCATCAATGAAAACCACGCTCTTCCTGTAAACATGCCAACACATCTACCACCTGTTGTACTCAAGTATTGTGGATGATTCAAACACTTGCAGACTTGGAGGTAAAATGTACTACATCGATCCCAATTCATTGTGCTAATACCAGTGCAATCATTCTGTCAAAGAACCTTGTGTTTCATTCCAAGACCAAGAATATACCCATCAAGTATCACTTATTGAGGGAACAGTTGACCAACATTGTTGTTTCTTTGAATTATATTCCTTCCAAAGATCATATTGTTGATATCTTCACTAAACCACTTGCAAAAGCTCAGTTTGAGTATCTACACGAGAAGTTGGGCGTGAACCCATTATCAACCTAAGAGGGTCCATCCTATCAGGGGGAGTATGTATTGGTTGAATTTATCATACCTCCAACAAGTACTGCAACAGCTCAGGGGGAGCATGTTTTCTTTGACATTGATGTCAAAGGGGGAGACAAGGTGTGTTCTGGATATCTAAGTAGAACAGTCTAGTCTTTCAGGGTTTCCATCAATGCCAAAGGGGGAGATTAGTGGCATGTTTACAGGCAGAGCATGTTTGTCATTGATGGCAAGAACAACAGTGACGATGGTATGTTTACATGCAAGAACAACAACGATGTTGGCATGTTTACAGACAAAGTGTGCTTGTCACTGATGGAAAGATCAGAGTGTGCATCGATGGAAAAACAGGAAGAGCGTAAGCTCATGTGCAGAAGCAAACAATATGTAGAGACGAGAAAGCTTAGAAGAGATAACAGTTTCCAGAAGCGCAGATGAGGTCCAAGTCATTAGGACTCACAAAAGGATCAAAGGTTGAGGCCTTTGACACTTAGAAATTCTTCCAAGTCAAGAGGATGCGTAAGCTCGGGAGGAGAAGCAACAGTGGTTGTTGGATCACCAATCCCGAACACCCGATGTCCATTAGATCATAGTCTAGTGACTAGAGGAAGGGCAGAGGAGAAGTACAGATCTGATCTGTTGGATCTGAGCACCGAGGACCAACATCCATCGGATCCAGTATAACTTCGAAGAGGATAATGGACGAGAGCCATCCTTCAACTCCGCGAAATGTGAAATCAGGATGACATCTGAACCTTTGGATCCAGAGGACACGTGGCGAGAGATCGACATTTTTCTTACTCGCGAACTGGAAAATTCAAACGTAAGTAGTCCTCCAACTTCGCGAAACGCAAAATCTCGATAAGATCTAGACCGTTGGATCATAGAGGGCCGTGGGTCGTTGATCTGGAGCAAGTTTCAAAAAATTGGGAGTCGGGGGAAGGGAGGTGAGTAGTCCTCCAACTTCGCGAAATGTGAAGTCCCGATAATATTTGGACCGTTGGATCACAGAGGGTTGTGGGTTGTTGATCTAGAGTATTTCGGATATCGGGAGTTGGAAGAGTCAAGTTTGGCTCATGTTCAAACACCTGACACGTGAAGTCATGATTTTATCAAAGCCATCGATCAAAGGGAGAACAAGGACCATTGATTCAATAAGGACATGTGGTTGACTACGTCAACAAGGACACATGGCATAATCAGACAATGACAAGTGTCAAGTTGATTCGACATTTAAGGTACGTAGAAATCACAAATCTGAGTGGCATGTGGTGGTTTCTTGGCTCATGACACATCATTCAGTGATGCAAGAGTTACATCACTTCGAGAGTTTTTCTTCGGGAGTTTTATCACCAGTGCTCTCCCAAAGACCCAAAGTCTCGAAGGCCGAAGTCCCAGAGCGAAGGATAGTCGTTGGATTAAAGAGGACACGTGTCAGTGGATTGTCAACTCCAGGAAAAAGGAAAGGAAGGATGAACGAGAGTTTGAGAATTGAAATCTCCAAAGTCTAGAGACACGAAGGAGATCTCGATCATTGATCTGACAGGGACACACGTCGTTGGATCATGGACTCCAGGTGAAATGCTCCGGGAGCAAACGAGAACTTAAGAATTGAAACTCCTGGATCCTGTATCACGAAATCGATCTCATCTATTGGTTTGGAGGACATGTGTCATATGATCGTTGAGAACAAGGATTGCATGTGGAAAAATGAAAGAAGGTGGAGCCATCGATTGAAAAGGACAGATGTTAGTAGATCTTCCATTCTGGAAGATATCCAGTCAGCAGCAACAGGGTTTGAGACTTGAAACTCCCGGAGCCCGGATCAAGAAGGAAACCTCAACCATTGGTGGAGGAAGGAGATCTCTGGTCTGCAAAGTTGAGAGGATAGATCTGAACAGTCCGTTCAAGAGCACCGTCACAATCGTGATATCGACGGTCATTCTCCATTATGAGGCCAGAACATGCTCGTTCCTTAATCTTTCATGAGCGGGTCGCAATTGAAACCATGGTTTTGGAGAAAGGACGCGTGGAAGCTCGTGGTGAATTGCGGAGCGAAAAGTAGTTTGGTTTAAACCACCTTTGGACGTGCTCGAAATCGCTCGGTCACATGAAGCTCATAGCCCAAGGTCATATCATGAAATGGAGCCAGCGCTCTCTATATAGAAATTGGGAAGAACCTTTTGAATAAGTGCTTGGTCACCGCCAGTGGTCACGCGAAGGAAGGAGCTTAGAAGACAAAGAATCCATAGTTGACTAGTTGTGATTGACAAAGAAGATGAAGAGTCTCGACTAATAGAGAATCTAAGGAATCTCAACATAACAACCACTGATGATGAACTCATAGGCAATAGAACCGGAAGAGAAGATGAAGAGTTTCCATGATGATCAGGAGATGACTCGACGTGAGAAATGCATGTAGAACAGAGAAGTGAAGTATTTTTATGCTGTCAAGCTATGTAGGAGGAAGGTGAGATGTAGTGAACAACTGGAAGGGAAGAATAGTGACGTTGTTAAGAGCATGTAGAGGTATTGCACATGAAGCATGCATAAGGTGCACAGAGAGTATAAAAACACAGAATAGAGAATAGATGAATGTGTTGTTGAGTCTGATTGATGCGAGTAGAAGCATGCGGTGTGCAGGAGTTGAAGCGCAGAAGAAGCAAGGAACATAAACACATATCTGAGAGAAGAACAGAAAGCACAGGAGACATGAGGAGAGAGACACTAATGCAGGCAGAGCAGAGCAATGATGAGATTGGTAAGCCATAGATAAATGTTGTATCACCGTGATAAAGTTTTAAAAGGAAAATATTTATATTTCAGGGTGGTAGGGAGGTGCTAGGGAGGATTGGTGTCCTCAGATTTTCAAGTGGGTTCTTGAACACAAGGAGTTGTAGCTTCCATCTGGTTGCAGCCAAAAAAACCAGGGTGGCAGGGTGGTGCAAGGGAGAACTATTGTTCTCTGTTATACAGGTCGGTGCTTGTGTGACTAGAAGTTGGTGCTTCCATCCAGTTGGTGTTGGAACACTTAGGGAGTTGGTTCTTCCTTCTAGTGGGTGCTAGAGAAACTAGAGAGTTGGTGATCTAAGCAAGTTACAACTTGCAGAACAAAGGTGGTAGCCTCACAATGAGTTGGTGCTCATAAGAATGATAATGTATAGAAAATAAAGATTACTTATCATATCAAGAAGAAGAGGTTTTTCCCTTTATGGGTTTCCTCAGGAAATATCTGTTTCTGTATATTTCATGTGTGATTGATGTTGAATATTCTAGTGCTTTCCTCCCTGTATTATTGTGATTTTCATTGAGTGATTTGTAAAGAGTTTAAAACAAGCATAATTTTTTAAGCACGATAACAACTGATTCACCCCCCCCCCCTCTCAGTTGTCCAACATTTAGGTGGGTTCAGTGGAATATGCATGGAAAATATTGATCTAGTCGATTGTTTTTAAACAATGGGGGGCTCTGCACCACACATCCTTTGATAGATAGTCTGCCAAGGTATTGAATTGATGATGGACATGAAAACTTTGGATCCAACAGAATTGTTGTTTTAGCTCCAAAATTTCCTTCTTCCAGGTAAGGAGAGAGAGACCCTAAAGCCGATATATTCCCTCAAACGAATGAAGAATAATATTTGAATCCCCAACCACCATAATATCATAGATGTGAATATAAGAGGCAAAGGATAAACTTCCCCAAATGCCAAGAAGTTCATATTTAATGTTACTTCCAGGACCAATGGCTAGAAATAGTCTGTAGTAATGAGACCCATTCAACCTTAATACTATACCAACACCACATTCACCTCTTGCAATAACACCATCGAAAAATCCAATCGGCCTCTGATCAAAATATATAGGATTAAGAAGCAAATCATATGAAGAATATGCATAGTCGTTTGGAAGCTCTTTAATAGCAGACAAAATTCTGAGACATAGAGCATGTTCATTCCTAGAGCAATCTTTGAATAAGCAAATTGAAAGCAAGCTCCTGTAACTAGGAAAGATTAAATTTAATGGGTAATGAGACCTTTCGTTTTGATTATCAATGTCATTTTGTGCCCCCTGGAAATTGCAAACTTGCTTGTGCACATAGAATGCAAAACTATTCTTAGTCACATACTAATTGTAGAAATAATTTCAAGATATTACATATAATTTTCCCCAAATATTCTCATTCATATACATGCCACATGCATACAACCCATAACTATTCTTAGTCACATGCGCACACTGCATAAAAAGAAAAACCTAAACCATCTAAAGGGTGAAATGATAAAAACAAGTTTCTCAAAAAATAGGAAAAAGCTCATTGTTCACACTACTCTTATAAAACAAATCACAATTTTATTTATAAAAACAAAACGATGTTTTTGTATGGCATTCCTAATTTCTATACAATTTCACAAAGTAATAATTTAATTGACATCTACATCATCACAAATCAAATACAAAATATGATATGGACTTAGCACTAAAATTCATTGAACACGCTTAGCCCAAGCCTAAACTTCTAATTGTTTTAATAATGGAACATATTTATTATTATGCCAAAGGTGTTCTTTTAGGGGGAGTTCACTCTCTCATTTTTTTCGTATGTCCATAGTATATGGATACATGACACGTCTCCACCAAATCACCACCATCAGTCGCCGCAAAAGTCACTGCCAAAGTCAAACCCTCCATCATAACTCACATCGTTGATAACAATGTGAACGTGAATGTGTACTACAATGAGGGGAGTTGTGGGAGGTTTGTTCCGCGCGCTGTTCTCATGCATCTTGATAACAATGTGAATGTGAATGTGTACTACAATGAGGGGAGATTTTGGAGGTTTGTTCTATGGGTTGTTCTCATGGATATTGAGCCCGGGACCATGGACATCGTGAGATTAGGACTGGAAATGCAGAGGGCCTCCCCCTCCAATGGGGAGCTCCTCAACATATATTATTGTGAACAACAAGAGACAAAGAAGACCCAACATGAGATTGGGAGAGATAAGAGATCATTTTGTTGCCTTTGCCTATTCTTCATAGGACCTTATCAGGAGGAAGAAGCAGAAGCAGTGGAATCAACCACCAACTGGGTTTTTCTGAAATGCTTCAGATTTCCCAGGCGGGTCTGGTAAGTTATCCAAAAATCGACCTTTGTTCAACATTAGCAGTGACAAACAGGTCATTCTAGATGACCCAATTTCCCACTGTGGTCTTCCTTCTGATGAGTCTAGGAAAATGTCGTTGAACCCTATCTGTGTTAGTAAGAAGCTTAGGCATGGTAGGACACGTATGAGGGGTGTGGGCATAGTTGGAAAGATGAATAGGACCATGAGAGTGAGCCCTGAGAGAAAAAATAATGGGTAGGACAAGGGTTCAGGGGATGATAATGGGTTTAGGGCTTCTTATGATGTTGATACTCATGAGTGCTTCAAGGAGTCCGATCTGGACACTTCTGGGAGCCCAATGAAGGAAACCAGTACAATTCACTTGGATTCACCTGATTCTAGACCTGTTAATTTGGGTTCAATTGAGTGCCATCAATAATATCATACAATAGGGGAAGTGTCTAGGAACGAGAGGGAGGAGGAAACATGGGATCATGACAATAAATAATCCATAGTATGGTAATGGAAGTGGACTAAATTTCCCCTCTCACTCCAACACTAGTCTAAGCAAGATGCAATGAGGGATCAGAATGACGATGATGATAAAAATCTTGTGTCGATTAGTGTTGCACACTACTTAGGTATGGTAAAGGATGTTAGGGCATGGTTGAATGGACTTGTATTGGGTAGATACGCGGAAATATTCGAGATGCACGAAGTGGATAAGGATGTCTTACCATTGTTGACATTAGATGATCTCAAGGAGATGGGAATCAATGTTGTTGGTGCTAGGCGTAAAATATATTCTGCAATTCAAAAGCTTGGAAAGTGCTTTTCCATGTGATTCAACTGTTGGGAGCTTATGGAGCTAAGTTATGATTCATAGCATCGACACCGAGGGCTTGATGCTTCTTGTATGCAGGATGCTTTGGCATAAAATGAAAGGCAGTGAACAAAAAACATAAATGCGTGAATGGAGTTATATTGTTCTATAAATAAAGCACCTATATTTATATATATATGAATGAAATTTCTTACATCCTCTGTGTGACATTTGTTTGATCTTTGAACCAATCGGTTTCTTGTGCAAGATGCTTTATGTTTTTGTATGTTTGTTTATGATGTATCGATACTCTATTGTTATGTTATTATTATCATGCCTAGTCTTTTCTCACAGATTTCAATTTAGTATTTATTACACATTTCACATTTACAATTACCAGTAAATAAAAGAGAACTGACATGAATACAAACTGGAAAATGTCAAATGGAATCTAGCACCCTTCCTGAAATCTAAGTATGGGTTTCATGTACGTTTGGTGAGAGAACGAGAGGTTAAGTGAAAGAACAAGGATGTTGGTCTCAAAGGAAGCTCTCTAGATTAAACTTTGGATACCAAGCCATCTCCTTCCTTGAGAGGAAACAATTCATATGTTGGAGGCTGTGTGGGAGATTTGAGTTGCCAGTTTTGTGTAAACATGTAAACCAACAATTTGTCCAATTTTTGACACAACAACTCCCATCTGCGTGTTGTTCCCTCATGTGAGACTGGGAGGACCCTAATGTTGCAATGTTAGTGGTTTATGTTGACACAAAATGAAGAAGATATCCATTGATTCATTTTTCTAATTTGCCTGGGTCAGTGGTTTGTAGGTAGTAACTTATATCTTTGGGATTGAAAAGGATCTTGAAAATCATACACTTGCTTTGATTATGAGCTTGAGTTGGTTGATTGCATGGATAACAATATCTGATGTTGAGGAAAGCACCATAGATTTGTATACTACTGTTAGCGTCAGAAGTCACTCCTGGATTGCTTGCAGGAGCAGAGCCTGACACCCATCAGTTTAATGTCACGATTGGTTTATAAGAGATGATTGAATGGAAGCGAACTCAGAACAGTATCGTCTCAACTCAGAAACTAGACCAGGCATGCATGAATGAGTGAGGTCTTGATAAACTTCAAACAGTGAGTTGTAATAAGAGTGAGTAGGGGGAAGACTTCATAAGAAAAGTGCAAAGGCCCGCTATAAGCATCAAGCTTCTAATAGACGATGAGATCAGGCATCTGAAAACAAGATCTTCTTACTTCCAAACGCGGGGAACCAGAGAAACAACAATGCCACAATAAATCATTTACCATAACATAACTGTGTTAATTCATACGAAGCATTCGATCATGAACTCTCCAGCATAAGACGAAAACAGAGATGAAAAAGGGAAACTGTTTTTCATAAAACAAGAAATCTCAAACACAGCTACATAACCAGGAAACCAAAATGGTCATGAAAACATTACAGTCGGGAGCTTAGCTCTACCATCGATAGATACAAAAATGACGAAAACGCCTTCATATACTCAAAACAACAACAGCAGCGAAACCAAGATACTGCATTGAAAGCTTTGCGTCTGCATGGCTTTCTGACAGTCAACCTCTGAAAGATCGTGCAACTTATGTCAGACGCAATCTGACTCTTTGACAGTTCCAACGGCGAATCGACGTGCCTTAAATTCATGGTCGTTCTTTCCCATTATTGCGGAGGCGATATCTAACCACCACCAACCGCTTCAATAACTGCTTCATCGGGATTGAGGATGGCCCGGCCAACTCGGCACCTTCGAGACGTGGAGGACCTCACACGCCGCCACCTGGAATAACTGACTGGATCAAAGGATGTGCGTGGAGGCTAGCACGGAAGGTGGGGTACGGGAATGGAGTGATGGGGCCGAAACTGTGAGGACGCGAAAGAAGTGGCGAGGCGTGAGAAGGGTTACATGGGAGACACATGGAAAAAGACGATAAGAGGAGGAGGCAGGAGAGCAGATGTGATGGACACATTTTAGTGGGAGGCTGACGTGGAGGGAAGGAGACACGGGGCAGGTGGTGTGTGGATGATAAGAAGGATGGAAGACCACGTGGACCATAGAGGGGAGGTGGATGGATGACACACAGCAGCAGGAGAAAGGTGGGTCTGGAAGATGACAAGATGGGAGAAGGGCCCATGCTGGCTAAACACAGAGCGACTGGGAAGGGCGGGGTTGTCCAAGCGCCATTGATCCGGGCACTGTGATCTCAGCCATCGGAAGCTGCTTTCTCGATTCCAGACCCCCCTCGCTTAAAGGTAGAAAGGCAAAGGGGGTGCGGAATGGTCTTCACTCGTCGTTGATCCGGGCGATGCGGACGTTAGTATATATCGAACGTCATCGTATCGCTAATATCGGTTCCACTTGATTGTTTATGGATGGACCAAGGAGATTTGGGTGCGTGGATGCGCATCGTCCAGATCCGTTCGCTGTTTACCATGGACACATTTACATTCAAAACTTAAGACAAGTGGGTTTTAACCCATTCTTTTGCATTCTAACCCCCTTACAAGAAATATCGCTAACAACTACCGAGGTTCCACTTGATTGTTTATGGATGGACCAAGGATCGCCAAACATTCTCAAGGTTGTTGGTCCTTTATCCTTTTTCAGACCAGGTGACCTAATTTTATGCTTTTCATAATTGCATGGCTGTTTAGTTTTGTTGGAAGTGTTCTGTTCTCCCACTAGAGTTTAGAAGATTTTTTTTTTTTTTCTTCTGATTAAACATTTCAGTGTTGTTGTACCTTCTTGCTACTTGGTAACCATGTTTACATTTCCTTTCTTGCCACACTAGTTATGTGGTGCTATATTTATGTTTTTCATGGATAGTGTATAGTCTTCCTTTTGCCAACTTCTTTATGGATTTGGGGTGAACCCTCCAAGAGATTGAGTAAATCAAGTGCCCTCCTTTATTTTGTTGTCTAACTTTTAAGTTTTTTCACTGAATCTGTTGATGATCCACATCTAAAACATATAGTGTTCAATCTGATTCAATTCTTAAAGAGTTGAATAGATTTTGAAATCAAACTAATGCCAAATATCCCATTTATGTGAGATGTATAAGGTATACTTTTATCAACTTTTCATATTGTAGGTTATGTGTTGTATTCTTGGTTTCTTTTTTAAAATAATGCAAGGATTGTATAAATGTTGTGTAGTAAGCCTTTCCTATTTTCCAACCCCTCATGCATTCATCAGTTTGGAAAGGGAGCAGTAAGCTCTAAGTTATTTCAACAAGAATCTAATTCTATCTTTCTACTTACATTCTAAGCTGAGGGGGTGCAACCATATATGATATAATCATGAAACAAAGAAACCGTATAATTTTCTTCTTCTTATTTTTGTTATTTTGGACTAGATACAACATCTTTCTGTTTCAGGAATTCTGGATACAGATCGTGTATCCTATTGGGTCTGGTCCATTTCTGGGCTGGGTCCAGATATGGATCCCGATCCAATATGCTGAAATGTGTATCCCAAGGTTTGGACTCTGATGGATACACTATTAATCTTTGTCTTGAGTTCCAAGAGAAATAATCTATGTTGCATGGGGACCTGTTCTCCCTCCAAAAAAAAAAAACCTGCATGCCTACTATTTCCGTGTTTTGGGGGTTTGGGGTTCTTTAGGAAACGTCCCCAAACTACTGGGGACTCCATCGGGGACTCGAGGACTTGTTGGTCGTCTCTAATACATTCTAGGTATATTTCAGGGACGTTCCAAGCAGATTTTGGGGATGTTCTGGGCAGATTCCAGGGATATTCCGGGTATATATTTTCAGTTTTGACAATCATGAGAATTGATGATTGGACAATATGATCATTCTCCCATACATTATTTTTGTATTGCATTGCATCTAAATCTGTTCTAAAAGTTGCAACTCAAAACATGGGTTTTGTATGATGGGTTTCAATTTTGGTTTCTGGTGATTTTAAATATTGTATTTTCAGCAACAACATTACAACAAGAAAAACTTCCATGTCAAAAAAACAGAAAATGCAACATTTCAAAAAGCGTCGCTCCTTGTGGTTACTGCCCTTGTTCTTCTCATTTTTCTGGCTGAGGAGCAGCGTGCCAAGGCTAAGTAGGAGAAGTTGGACAAGAAGAGGAAGGAACCCAAGGTATGTAGATTCATTCATTATTACTTTGGTTTTTTGGTTTTTGTCGTTGCCCGAAATTTTCATCACTAAAATTTACGGTTGAACATTGTGTGGAAATGGTCTATTTAGTTAGTATTGATTCGCTCTAATCATCTCGAGTCTGTTTTTGTGTTTCTTAATTAATGTAAATAAGAAAGATAAGATTCAATTTAACACATACGGCTAGGAAATATTTTTGTTAGTTCCATTTTTGGTGATGAAATGCATGGTTTGGTTAGCTTTTGTGGACTTTGAGTTTCCTTTTTCTTTTCTCTATTCTCTTGACTAGAGAAGGTTCAGAACTCTTTACAATATCATATTTCTAGGAGACTTTGTATATATTTCATCGAAATCACCCAGACTTAACTCCACCGATGAAATCACCCAGACTTAACCCCACCAGAAAAGACCACATTAGCAGAAGAACACTTTTACTACCCCACTGACAAAGACCACATTAGCATAAGAACCACTTTTAATGGCATCTCTGCATTATTAGAAAATCAATGGTACTTTTTTACTTACGAAAACTTCGTAATGTCGTTAGTAATGTTGTTAGTAATGTCGTTAGTGTAGATTAGTTCAACATTCGTTTGTGTATCTTTGCCATTGCTACTTCGATTATCTTTAGGTTTAATTAGGAGATCTTGGAATTAAGTCTATCGAGTCACTATTAAGCCTAAGAAAACAATAAAAAAATTGAGAATATGCTTCGGTTGTCGATGCTCTATCCAAACGTTTATCTAAAGGCATTGAACCAAAAACCTGGTTCCAATATAGAGATGAATCCTGTAATAAGGACACATAGGCAACCTAAGTTCTAACTTTGTGTTTCTGGACACAATGCTATCATTTTCGAGCTTGAAACACAAAATTGCATCCTTTCTTCTACACACTTATGTTGTTATCTTAATCTTAAATCATAAGTGATTATAATCCTTCTAATATCGGCATAGCATTGCAGCGAGTAGACATATATGTCAAGTGTATTAGTGCCCTTTGATATGGTTGCCTTCATCGAAATATTAGTTTTACTACAGATTGGAACCTTGAGTGGAAGCCCATTGTTGGAAGGAAATTGAATATAATGCATGTTTACCCAGCCAAGGGAGAGGGACAAAGCACTCATACTGTGATTTTGATTGGTCCTAGTGGTTGCATGAGGACATCTTTTTATGCTTATCTTTTATCCCTTTTTGACATCTATTCCTATCATTTCCAAGTCTACCATTGTTATGTTATGTTGAAAGAAAAATAAGAAGTAAAGGCCAATTTTTGAGATGTTAGGTAGGTTTTGCAGTGTCAATGATAACCAGTAATTTGATTATCATTCCCTTTCCCATTTGGTTATCTCCTTTCTATAGTTAACCATTTTCACCCTTAGATCTACTATTTAGGACTCTAAAAACAAAAACTAAAGATCTATATTATTTATGAAAGAGTCTATTTTGTTTCCTATTGCTTCCAAGGCCTCCCGTGACTATAATGCAACTGGAAGACTCGACAGAATGGCCCGGACTCACCTAATTTCCACTGGCTCTCTAACTGGGGTCAAAATCGACCGTCCAGGGTTTTAAAACTAAACCAGATGGGCCCCAATTCCAAACTTTCTTAAGCGGTATGTTACAGACCTCCTCTGACCGAAGCATAAACGAGTTCCAACTTCCAACCTTTGGCTAGGGCGTGAGCCTCTGGGAGATATCTTAGAACTGGTTTCCACTGCTGTTCCATCCACCTGCTGAGTGTTGCTTCTCCTGCTCGTTTCTTATTTAAACGTCCAACCAATGTTTTTCCTGCAAGCTGTGTGACTTCTGTTAAGAGGATGTCTTTTTCGAACTCTCTAGGAGGGGGCGATACATTAGCAGACTGGAACTCGCTTTTTCCAGTGATGCCATTAAATTGGTCTTCATCAACTTGGACCTCTAAACCGTTTGCTCGAGGGGATAGACGCTTGTCACTGCCATTTGGTATTGAGGGAATATTTCGGGGGGGTTTTTCCACAGACCATGAGGGGGAATACCTGCGGCCCTTGCTCCTGGGCCTATGGGCCCGAAAAACACCGAACCACATATTACCGAACCGAAGAGCCTCCCCACACACACACACACTACTTGTTCTCAAAAATTACTTATGTAGGCCCACAACCAAGATGACAGAGTTAATATGGATCTTTAATGTACAATCTATTGATATTCGTTGTGTATGGATTCCTTGTTTAGTAGCCTTCTTTGCACTAAAATCATCAAGATGGTATGAATTAGAAAGTATTTTTTCGCAGAAATTGATTATGATGCATAAATATACAATGGGAGTTGGATCCAGAGTGTGCTAAAAATGTCTTTTAGAATGTGAATATGAAGCAAATAATAACTGTTGTGGGATTTAGTGACAGTGAAAACTAACTTCACTGTGCGCTCAGGCTACACCTATCTTTTTAGAATTATTTCTATGAAATAATCACATGGCATGAACTTTGATTGATGCATCGAAGATTCTGTTGTAGTAGAATGCATTACCGTATACAGAAGTTGTCATGTTGGGCCTATTGGGAGAAGTTTTACCATGCTTTATGGAAAAAGCAATGCACTAGGTTGTGGAATGCTTGGCTTGACTGTTCTAAACAAGGAACATGAGGGGGAAATAACATATTTCTATGAGTTTAAGAAAGTATGAACAAGGGGATGACAGAGTAACACTCTCCACTGTAAACCCAGGATGATACCTTTCGAGGATTTATCGAACATCATTTAAAACACATAGAAGCTGAAAAGCAACGTTAAGAGGGGCGGAGAGGAATCAGGTTGCATACAAGTCCATAGCTAATCAAATGTTCTTATCCGCTAGAGATGGAATATTTGAATCACTCAACAGATGTCACAGTAAATGTGAACTCACCAAAAAATGGGATCATTGTGGCTTTTTACATATGCTATTAACCACTTAAAGGATTTGCAATGGATATTGCAGCATTATGCTTGGGAACGGGCAAGAAAGGAACGTTCCTTGGGTTAATAATGATGTAATAAGCTTGGGAGTTTTTTCCATTCTATGATTTTTGCTTCCAACCAACGAGATGTGAAATTTGAGCAATAAGCAAGCTGCTGTCTTTTGATATTATCAACTCCTTTGTTGACCAATTCCTGCGTGTTTATAGAATAGTTGCTGGACAGTTTTATCTCTTTTTAAAAAAATATTTGTCTGTAAATATGATTCTTAAATTCTATTAAAATAAAAAGAAATACAGTACGGGGCATGTTACAAAAAAAGTTTAGGCTACAACAGATGGGTTGTTGCCACAATCCAGATCAAGGGCTAGAAGTACTGTTCCCCGAATTGAAAGTTCGAACCTAAAAGACCTAAGATGTTATACGGACGCAAACTAAAATTCTTACCTTGACAAAACACAAGTTGTCATGCAGGGGATTAACATGAACCTGGCAGAGACCAAATAGTTTTATCTTTTTATATGATGTATAACCATTGTTTAAATTTTTCTTTGGATTTTGCTGATTTTCATTTGTTAGAGTATTATTTTTAGCAATATTTTAACACACAAGCTATTAAATTCACTGAATATCATATTACGCTGAAACTAAAATTTTCCATAATTATATATTTGTCTTTTTGTTCTGGCAGATGGTTTATGATGTTCCTTACTAGGAGAGTTTCAACAATGTAAAGCAATGGTTGAATGAGATTGATCGCTATGCTAGTGAAAATGTGAATAAGTTTCTTGTTGGTAACAAGAATGATTTGACTGCTAAGAAAGTAGTTGATTATCAAACAGCCAAGGTAATTTCATATGTTCACTGCTATCAAGTAAAATATGTGTGGTATTTATTTTTCTGTTTATAGTCTCTGTTGTGTGGTTTTGAGTAACATTGATGAGGCTTAGATTATGTTCTTTGCTTCCTAGTTTCTGTTAATTTTCTTTCCAGCTTAAATGCAACTGTGTAGAAATAGCAAACATTTCTTGTTTATAAAATCCTTTTGACCAGATTAATGCAAATCAGAATTCTTCTCGCCACATGAAGTGCTAATGAGTGATCTCCGATAATCGAGTAAATGTGATGGAGATGCTACCTCTACGAAGATCTGATATTTATCACCACAGACACACACATATTGTACTTACACACTGATATTATGCAAAATGCGGGTTTGCTAGGTTATTTGACTGATGGGGGCTTTGGAGGATAATCTAGGTTATCTTACTAATGTAGGTGCATTGAGAGATGTAGTGCATATCTTACCATGTTTTGCATGAAAATGAATATATATATTTCAAAACTGCATCGAGGCTGTGCTGTGCAGCAGACAGTGAAACAACATAATTTTTTTTGAACTGACAATGTCTAAATGTGACTTTCAAAAAGTTATCGTTCTTTATGTCATCAACCATCCTATAAATTAAGCCTAGAGTATCACAACCTGCTCAGGATTTTGAGATGCAAATAAAGATTTCTTCAAACAGTTATGAAATTGCATGCATAATTGATAATCATTGATCATCCTGTAGATGTCAAGATGTAAATAAAGAATTCTTCAAGATCCATGCAATTTTAAACAGAAATTGATTAGTTTGCTGATTATAACCACAAAAGCTACTGACTGGAAGCCCTGTTTTTTCTGGTTCAACAGTCTTTAAATGTTTTCATTCAATGGTCTGTTTCTGTTGGTTATTTCTTTAATAAAATAGAAAGCATAATCTTGTGGAAGTGGGATAGAACGACACATTTTTTATGGCATAGTGAAAACCGTGATAGTAATTTCCACTGTAGATCATTACCAAGCCTTTTCTTTAAGATATTGTAATTTTTGTTAGGCTCTAGTATCTGCTATGAAGAAAAAAGAGATATGGGTTTTATAATCAGTAATAGTGAATAAAGATTGGATACCAGATTATTTTTTGAAGTTGAAGAACATTACTTGTGGTATTTGCCAGTGGAGTTTCAATCAGAAATTTTCTTCAAACATTTTGTCATCATTTGCAGAGTTTTATATCTGGCAGTGTTTTTGATGAAAAGGAGGGTAAGCATGGGTTATGTGCTAAGAAACATGAAATAAAAATTGCGGAGATAAGATAATATATTACTAGTCAATTTATTGAAGGGAGAAACAAACATTTATAGTATTTATCACTTTGCCTGAGGAAATGGAAAATTGTTCAAGTAGTTTGCTTATGAAATTGGAGCATTGAGATGTTGGAGAAGGGCAACAAGGTAAGTGTGGCAGAAAAAAATGGGAAAGAGCCTAGCGTGGAAATGTTTGAAGAATGCACTGATTTTTTATTCCACCTGTGGCCTATTGTGGGTTCCTTTACATCTGCACATGTGAATTCATTGGATTTAAAGTGGTGGCATGGAAATGATATTACTTTGATAATTGTTTCTGCTAACCAAATCTTCTGGTATTGTCTCTTTCATGCAACTAGTTGAGGTAATATTTGGAACTGTACATTATGTCTTGTGAACAAGAAATAACATTTGTGTATAATTCTTTTAGTTTCAGACTCAGTTAGTATTAATGACAGTCTGAGATCTGACATGATACATGCCATATTTGTCATTGTGGTTGAATCACCCCCTTGTGGGACAACTTTCTGACCCATTTACTTACATTATAAACAAGTCAATAATTTGTAGGATATCTTCTGACAGCTCATATACAGAGAAAATTGGTATAGAAAATTGATTTATTTTGCACAGGTGTATGGGGTCCGATTACATAAGTTACAGGGGAATATGGGACAATGGGAGTATTCGGAAAACCAAAATAATGATGGATTCCCTCGAATTTTAAAAAGATTTGAGATTTTTTTGGTTGGAAAAGGGGGAATTTCTATGATAGTGGGCCTTTGCCTATGAAAATAATATAGCGAAGTCTGAAAGTTAAGGGCTCTCAGGTCCCATTCTCCTTTGACAATGCAAACTATTATCTGTATTTTAACTATATTTGTAACCTGAGTTGTACCGTGTTTCTTTAAGTACTCTCAAGATTTATGTCCGTTCTGAAAAACTTTGGACTCCTAGTCCCACCAAAACCCATGATCTGCTTCATTAATGTAAAAAAGACAACCCAAAAAATATCCAAAAGGAGACATGAAACAAAACCATTACTGAGGTGCTGAAGTTGTCTTCACGGGGTGCTGCCACTAGCGTTGTCTGTAGGGCTGTGGGTGACACCACCAGTGGTTACTGATTGTCTCTGGGGAGTCCTCATTCAACGTGGCATATTTTTCAATAGTTCCATCTTTGGGATCTCTGTTGCCACATTGTTACCAGAGTGAAAATTTGCTTCCACCATGTTTTCCTTTTCCATTTGTGCTGAACCTATGGATCTGCACTACATTCCAGTTAAAATTGCTGATTATTGGACGTTTGATCTCTTTCATTAATTGTTCATGTAAATCATTATTTGCTTTGCACATGGGAACATGAAAATTGACTTACATCTTATTCGATTCGAGACTAAGCCCTTCAGCCAAGAAAAAGGTATTTCTATGCTTCCTAGTGGTCCTATCATTGTACTGGATAGACGGCTTATTCTGTAATTGAAGCAGATGCTAGTCTCAGTTTTGGTGTTTCTATGTGTAAAGCAAATAATAATTTACATGGGCAAATTTCTAAAAGTAATCAAATTATGACATGCGTGTGATATGTCAAATCGAATAAGAACCATAAGGAAGTATGAATGCCACTTATCGAGCCTTAAATTCTAATGTAACCATTGGGTAAAAGTGAATCAATTTCTTCGTTAATGCAAAAAAATTTCTTTCCGCTTTATTCTACGACTTCCATGGTGTTGTTTCTTTTCTTGCTCTAACATGGTATTAAAGCAGGTTTGGGTTTTTGTAAGGATTTTTAGGTAGTGTCTCAATTTTTTTTAGAATGAGTGTCACATCTGAAATTTTCTGTGGACTTTTATTTTGTCCCTGCTTTGTTAGCTGTTTTGATAAAAACAAGTTGCTTTTTGCATGCAAGGGATGCATTTTTATGAAGTATTCTGCCACACCATCAATGGCTGGTCAAATCATTGAAGTAGACCAAGTTTGACAGCCTGCATAACTTCAGTAACACTCTTTTGGAGGTGTGAGATTTGTTTCATACTGTTCTTTCTGTGTGAGGTGGTGTTTACACGCTGAGATATTGGCCACCTCCATCCCCATCTAACTTGGCCTGATGGAGACCTGAAGTTCTCAGCCGCAGTTGATTACGTTAAATCTTCTGTTTTTTTTATGGGCTTTGCTTTAGCTTCAGATTTAGACCTGGAAGCTTGCAGTCCTAGTTTAGGGATATAAGCGAAAACGATCTCTTTGTCTTATGTACCCTCTGTAGTAGTGGCTCTTGTTCAATGCACAATTTATTTTTCTAATAAAAAATCTAAGCAATCCATTTCAGTTGAAGAATATTGGAGGAGCAAGGAACTTTTAGCTTGAGTCTTCAACAATACATTGCATTGCTTCTTGGTTGTGTGTTGGCGTCTTGAGAATTATGCATATAGAGGTTTTCATGGCTTGCGATTGCATGAACCATCATGGGCTGTTGTGACATTCAATTGATGGTCTCTACAACCTGTTTGAGCCTGTGTTCCATTTCGTTTGTTTATGGTGGCACTGTGTCAATTGTGGAGGCGAAGAATTGTTCACATTTCTCATTGGATTTTCACCAAATAATTTTTTAGAAACCCTAAAGTGCTTTAATCAATCCTTAAAGATGCTGGTACAGGGAACTGTTGTTGGTGCAGGGTACAATAATAGATGTGCACGCTACTGTGGACATGCACATGGCACATTAAAGGTATCTTGTACAGGTAAGGTACAGATGTAGGACATAAGTGCAGGGTGATGAGGACAGTTACATGGCACACACAGGGAAGCATGTACATGGCATGGGTACAGGGTACACATGCAAAGTACAAGCAACTTCTCTCGGCTCAACAAGACCAGCTGGAGAAAGACTCAACATGCAATTTTTGTGTAGTTTTTGGGTGGGATCAGTGTTGTGTTGGACTTTGTGACCATTAAGAGGGGTATTAGGTGTAGTGGTCACTTAGGTATGTGCATTTTCCTTTTAACAAATTCTCTGTGTGTATCACATAGAATAAGAAATAAAAGGCCAAACCTCACTTAGGACGCTTTATATTCTGATGTACACTTCAGGAAAAGTGAATAACCTCTTCCATTAATGCAACTTGTTTTTTCTTTCTGTTGCTTTCGTTACTCGTATGGAGTTGTTTCAATTCCTGGCTCTGAAAACCACCTGTGTATCAGTGATTTTATCCCTAATCTAACAGGAATCCAATTGTTGGGAGAATCTGTGAGGAGCTGATGAAGGCAAAAGACAGTGAAAGGAGATTTTCAGAATCTGGCAACAGTGGTGTCAATGGATATCACTTTCTTGAAGATGGAGCCATTGAAGTACGATGTGCTGAGTGAATGAGGCACTTCCTAGGGAGAATCGAGAACCAATGGCAGTATCATACGCAACCCCACAAATAGTACAAATGGAATCATCACCTGAGACATCATTGGCACCTCCGTGATGGCCTTTATTGTGTTTCCATTTGGTTGTTTTTTGGTTTGTATATTTGACGTCGGTGACAAATTCTATGTTTTCACAGAACCAAGGGTCGACTGTATTTTGTAGTGACATGTAAATTCTATACAACAATATAATAGGTCTAGGGTTATGGGATGAAGTAGTTATCATAGTAAAAAGAGCAAGGGACCTGAGAGATTCTAATTTCATCAGATGTTGCAATGTACTTTTATAGGCAAAGGCGCACTATTTCCAACTTTTTATTTCTGGTTTGACCTGCTAAGGATTTTTAATTTCATTGGGCGATTTTAGATACATTAGTTTTCAGAGGACTTGAATATGGCTTTTAGAGAACCAAATACGATTCACCAGTCGTGTCATAAGCATTGGTTTGCAGGTTTTTACTAGCATTAAAACCCCCAGGTATTCATAGGAAATGTAGTTTTAGTGCTGATGGAAACATTGACTCGAAGGGAATCTAATTTATAAGGATATGGACACTGATATGGAGATGAGGGTGGATAGAGAATACAGAGATGCCATTAAAAAAAAATTTGGATACAATATGGCTAAACGTGCAATATATAAAAATGGATATTATACACGTGAAAAATATTTGTTTAAAGTATGATACTAATTCTAAATTAGATTTCATGGAGAGGCAGAGATGTCAAAAAAATCTTACAGAACTTACAAAAATGGATTTTTCTGCATGGGCCTGGATGTAGTTTACTAGTTTTGAATATATTTTATATTTACATGTAAATTGAAACTTTATATCTAAAAATGTAATTTTAATTACAAAAATTAAAAAATAAAATTAGGGTACACTTTGGGTGCAACAGATACTTGATATTGAATTTAAAAGTAACAATGATATGGAAATAATATTTTTAGGACGTCTGTGGTTTTCCAAGAACAATGGATTATTCTTCTAGAGATGGTGATCGATGTTTTCCCCTAATGAACTAGGCCCCCTTCATATTCCGAATTTGAATTGGACTTCCATACTTGTGAGATGAATTTAGAATGGTTTTGAAGCTAGACCCTGTTACCCCCGCTCAGACTAGGGGTAACTAAGGAGATAATGTCTTGAGGCCCACAGGTAGCAAACATGGAGTGTCGAGAGTCCGATGTCTAGCACAACCCATAGATCCCCTCTACTTTACCACAGAGCAACATGCACTACACCGGCTTGGCTCCAAGAAGACAACATGTCTTGCTTCATGAGGTAACAAGTCCAGTCTCATGGTAAGTGTCATTTTAATATTTGAAGAATTTGAACATGTTGCAAAGAATCCTTTCTTGATTATGGAACGTTTGCTTGGAAATTATACCTTTTTCCTAGTTTCACCTTGGTGGGTGGCATGGTTTCCTAGTAAGTAGGTCACCCTCGGGAAAAGGGTTGCTACCGGGGGTTTCCTTGAAGGGTCATCGTACCATTTCTTCTCATACTTACCACTTTCCACACTTCTTCCCCTTCCATTTTCTTATCTTTTGGGATTTTGGGCTCATTGGCCCCAAGAAGGGCTTATACCTCATCATCAAGAAGGGCTAGGGATCTTAATCCATTCCAATTCATAATACCTTAGAGCTTACACATGGGTATTATCTTCTAACTTTTGGTAACAATGGGATTCACCAATTAGAGCTCGACATGCAATGGGATTCAGAGTAATAGGAATCACCAAGTAAGTGATCTATAGGTCATAAGTCATAGTGGATTCATAAATTCCACTCATTTCTTCATCAATGGATAAATCCAGTATTACTTGTACATGATATCAAACACCTCCTTGATTTCACCAAGATATTATCGAGAATATATACCATTAGAAACATTTCCACACTAAGAACACATATTCTATTAGTGTACATTACATGTGGTAAGCCCATAGAGAAAGAGAAAGAACTAAGACTAAACTAAACTCAAGGTATTACTACTACTTATTAGGAAAGACCTTAAAACCACATACTAAGGCAAGCCAATTATTCCAATTTGTCCAATTTTCCCAATTATTCCAATCCACCTTGTCTCCAAAGATGAAGCTATCTGACTTGAAGATGTATACATGGTTACTAGATCAGACACTGCCCATGGTCCTGGAATATATGCCTTTTTTTATTTTTTGGACTTGGGGAATTTTTTAAGGTGGTCATTGTTTTTGAAGCTTAAGGGGGCCTTTGCACTTCATTATCCCAACCCATAGACTCGTCCTTGCAAGAGACTAATACCAAGCTACATAATGGATAAAATATATCGTGGGATATTATTACTTAGTTTAATGAGAAAGTCACATCTTTATAGAAGTATAACAATGAAATACCTAATGAAATTACTTCATTGCAGGACACTAAATCCAATCTTCCTAATGCCATTGATTCATTACACGATACTAATGAAATACTTCAAAATGAAGTTATTTCTTTATATAACAATACTTCTAGTCTTCTTGAGAAGAATATTTTTCACAAGAAACTAATATCCAAGTTCAAGATGAGATCAATTCAATATATAACTATATTCCCAACTTTGTCTAGGGATTAACAATTGCATATAGCCTTCTGAGAATACATGTTGTTGTAGAAGTTTCTGAGGAACTAAGATGTCACCATATCTAGCCACAAAATGAAGAGGATAGAAGACTTGGAGATCACTTGTATTTGTTTTATGTCCTGCCTTTAGTGCATCCCAAATAATTTGATGGACATAAGAAACAAAGCCACTTTATTCTTCTATGATTACTTCATTCTATTATGGCATATTTACCAGCCCAAGATCAACCCTTGAAACTAGTATCTCCTTGAACAATCTTGAAACCCTAATGAAGGATTGAGAGTGATCATCCCCTTCCCTTGTTTGATCCATCTTAACTCATTGAATCATTCAAGGTTTTCCTTAATGGTTAGGAGTGACTATCCCCTTAAGGCTTTTCTTGGCTAGGGATTAGTTCTAGGGGTTAGAAGTGGCTATCTCCCTAGGGTTTAAAACATAGTTGTCTTGATCTTGTGCTAGTATCTCTTGAAGGGATAGGATGACACCTAATGTTTATGAGGGGTTAAACTCTAGGGTTTTCTCTCCTAGGAGGTTGACTTAGGATTATGAGGTGATAATCCTATGATAGACTTTCAAGTCTTATTTTTCCCCCAGTCTCCATTGAAGTGCTGCATTAACTCCATATGCCCAATGAAAAGACATTGATCTTGAGACATTGATCTTGAAGTCCGAGTGAAGTCTCGGACTTCACTCTCCACATTGAGATTCCTTGCCCTAAGTCCTCGCAATCTTAATTGAGGGAAACCCCGTTTAGTCAGAGGAAAGATGGCTTGAAGTGAAAGAGGGTTGGTGAGGTGACAGGGGCCTTCCCTACAAGTTACGCATGATTGCACTTGAGCTTTCAGACTTTAGCTCAACAATTGTGAGTTTGTGTGATAACACACTCGACACATATCTTAGTGATCCTAAACTTCATTAGACAATACCCCCTTTACCATTGGAAGTTAGTCTTCCTCCTCAACCAACCTTGCCTAAGACCGATGATATAGATTTAAATATTGATATGGCTAGTATATTAGCAAAGGTTAATGTACCTGTCCCTCTCAGTATTGATATTGTATTTTTTTTTAAATACCTACAACGAATTGGACCGCTTGTAAGGCCTTCGTTACTTTTCTTTTTGTCCCAGTGGCTAGCTATACTAGCCATGATTTAGTATGTTTTACTAGATGTAAATTACATTTCTTCACATTTTTAGAGGAAACATAACTCAGGTTAGAACTAGGGTCAATCAAAATAGAAACAAGATGATTGGAAATCGTACCTTCCATCTCCACTACTAAAGCTTGGTGATCAACTTGTCGATTATCTAGGGCTGCGTAAATTTGTGGCATGTTCCTAGCGACATCATTGACTGTGTTAGATTCCTTGATGTTGTAGACAAACCTATTATATTATTTCCTATGGGGGAAGTCCCTCAACAAATGTTCTTCTCCACATCCCCAATATATCAATGGTTCTCTCTTTTTCTCATCAGTCTTTCCCGAGACTGATCCAAAGGGTTTATTTCCACTTGTTGATGGAAAATTCTGCTGATACACACTTTTAGTAGGAAGGCTCATCTTAGCGCCTTTCACATGGTTCCTAAATCTAGAAGGTTTAAACCCCTTCTTCTTGAATCCAAAATTTCTTTCCTTTTTCCAATCCTTGTGAGGTTCTGCATTGTACTTGAATTTCTCATAGCAGTGCCTTGCCTTCCTAATGGTCTCTTCTAGAGTCTTGGGTTCATCAAACTCAATTTTGTCTCGATAGGATTGAGGCATCCTGCTAATGAATTGTTGCACCTTCACCTTTTCATTCTTGATGTAAGGCACACACCTCAATAGCTCGAGGAATTTGTTGATATATTCATCAATGGTGAGTTGTCCAAGTTAGAGTTCATAGAAATCCTTAGTCCTTTCATCATAGTATCTTTCAGATAAGTACTTTTTCTTAAAATACTTTTCAAATTATTTCCATGACAACTCCTCCTCACGAATTCCTTTCTGTTAAGGACCTAACCCCTCACGTAGGTAGAATAATATATTTCCATGTAAAAAAGGTCAATATTAATAAGTCCCAACAATGAGGAATAATAAGTCCAATGTAATAACACCTAATAGAAGTTTCCACTTCTAGAAGGATCTTCCTCTAGATTTTTCTTTTGATAGACATATTTAGTATAAATAGGAGTCGAGGGTATGAAAGTTTTTTCTTGGATATTATTGTAATAGTGCTCTGCTCTGTTGGAGGTTTCCCCCTTTAAGAGGCAAGTGAACATTTCTCTCGGTAATCAAAGTGTTATTTCTGGTGTTATTTGGTTATCATCCTGGTATTATTGTGGTGTTGTTCAAGTTATATTTTTGTTCATCTGCCATTTCTAGCTATTTATCTATGTTCTGCATACTTTTTATATATGGAATATTACACATTCACATTTCTAAGGTCCTCCCGCCATATGGAGGCCTTTCCATTCAATTAAAGATGGCTATTCATTCCTTTAAGTTATCAGAGTAGTCATGGACTCTTAAGTACTTCTTTACGCCAAGTAGCCAAGATTCTTGTTCTCCCCCCTTCTTAATCTCTCCATCGAAAGTGGGTGGTTTGGCCTTCCTAAAATCTTCAGGGTCATGGCTTCTCGAATGTTTCCTCGTCTTTCTTCTCCTCTGAGAATGTAAACTAGTCTCACTGCTAGACAATTTCTTGGAGTTTTCAGTTCCCTCACTAAAGGATTCTTTAGTTGAATCTTGGATGTCAGTATACAGATTAGCTCCATGTTGGGCCTTCTTTGAAATTCTTCTTCTTTTGTTTCCATTTTCAGGGCAATGCTTTTGTATCTCGAGTGGACTTTTGGTTCTCTTGGTATAAGGTATGTCCACATTACTGGCCATCGGTCCATGTTGCATTTTCCTCTATATTCTTGATAGGATTTTCAACAGGACTGCATTTATTTCAGTTTTCTTTTCTTTCTCTCATGAGTCTCTTATTGTCTACTTTAAATCTTTGTAATTCTTCCCTAAGGATTCTTAGAGTGTCAGCTAGATCCGGAGGGGTTTCCACCACCCTCCTCTCAAAACAATATTATTCTCTATTGTGGGAGATTTCCCCCCACTCATGGTGTGTCACCATTATTTACGTTGTAGTTTTCCTTGCTGTCCATTGACAATTTAAGTGTTGATAAAAACAATTTTTGTTAGTCAACTATCCTCAAATTTTATGAACAACACAAGCAAATTTAATTTTTTGTAAGGTAAAATTAGCTTCATTATTCCACATATAACAACAATATGCAGTTCAAATTCAGAACATGTAAACAGTATAAGGTCTCACTCTTTTCAGTAGTAAAAGTTAAATAAGTTCTTACAGGTGGGTAGGGTAGAGCGCCTTGCCCATTAAGGTTTTATATTAAAGTTTGTTCCACTCTTTTATGAGCCCAAGCATGCCGAGTGTTGTTTCCTGCTCTGATACCACTATGTCACACACTCAATCCCATAAGTATCCTTTTAAGGGATAGGGGTATAGTTTTTCCACTTTCCTACAACTCCCTAAATATTTGAATGAGGAAACCATCATATTTTGCTCACCAAGAGCTTTCGAACGACTGAAACCTTGTCCAAAATTGAGCTCTGGTTTGAAATTTATATCCTTCCAAAGTTTTTTGGGGCGTCTTTGGTCAATGGCCATCCCTTTCTCCATGTGGCTTCATCATAGCTTTGCCTCTCTCACCCCATGTGACAAGGGATGATCGTAACATGAGTCGTCATTCCATGACGGTGATGTGGCTACTAGTTGTAGGGAGTATTTCTCAGTCTTCACGAATACTGAGCCTTCGACCCTTTGAAATTATTACGCAGGTCTAAAACTTCTCGGAGACCCAAGATCCCGAAGTCTCTCACCACTCCAGGATCTATGGTGGAGTTATATCCACCCCTATATGTAATGGTTGGGATCTATCTACACTTACCCATAGCCTAAATTTGACAAGGGAGAAGTGGGTCCCACCTTAACTCACGTCCCATAACACAATGCCACATGGATCTGCCTAGTCATGCCACATCACCATGGCATACATGGTCTCACCCAATCAGGTATTGATACTTCAATGAGGAAGTTTCAGTGCTTCGGTGCATCAGCATGTACCACACCCTCCTATATGCTCAAATCTAACGGAGTCCCGAAGTTCTAAAGCTCCAGACTCCTGGAGAGGGTCCCACACACGTGCTTAAATTAAGGTTATTCACATGATTTATTTAATCATGTTGCTTAATTAATCATCAGCCTTCGGTCCAAATCCTAGGTTACGCCTTAATGTGAACTCCCGAAGTCTCGGAATCCCCAAAGTTCCATTAACCGCCGATCTAAGATCCTTTGGGATCCTTCTCGACCGCTCGATCGAGGGTAGTGGAAGGATATAATAAGTGGTAGTAATTACTAGAAGTGAAAGGTAGCCACTCCCTCATGACCACTTCCACTGGTAACACTCCAGAAAGGTTGAAAGGTTGGGGAACTACAAGAGTCACAAACTCCCGACAACCATCCGATCAAGTGGCAATTTTGGGTAGTATCCTCACTGTTCAACCCATAAGAGGACAAGGATGAGGATCATACCATTGATATGTGATCATGATCAATGGTGAAGGGAATACTTGTAGTCAAAATATGGTAGGTGTTTAATGATAAGGTGGATAGCATGATAATGGGTATAAGACCTCCAATTTCTGGTCAAACCGTCTGGTCATCCTTCCAACAAGTTGTGTTCAGCAAAACGTGAATGTTGTGAGGTTCCAACATTCTGAAGTTCCGGACCTCCGAAGTCCAAAATCCCGAATGAATTTGCTCCTTTTGGGCATAACGATGGGTTCTGGGTCCTAATCATATGGGACTTGAAAATCCATGAGAGATACACTCTTGAGTTGTATCTGAGATTTGGTTAAGCCCACAGAATTGAGCCCGTGGTCAATCAGAAGAATGGTTTGAAGGAAGCACCTTTTTCCTACAGAAATTGGAATCTATAGTAGGGAAGGAAATCTTGAGGGATTGACGAGTTTGGGACCATCCTGTAGAGTCCATCCTAACTTTGTCTTTGTGGACTCGATCCCTGGGTCAGTCCATTGGGTAATTAATGCATATACATATTCAAATAGAGGCCATCTCACATTCTTCCCGAGTTCCTTTCGAAACCCATTAATCACAGGTCTCCTTTGCTAAATATGATTAAACATGAATCCATTGTCATAATATGATATTTAATTTCTATTTCAAATTTCCAAGACCGCTAGGCCATCAAAGCCACAAACTCTACCATTCAATGAGATAAAAAAACATGCCATCATCTATCTCAAGGAATTAGATATTACAAAAAAACAGTCGAGGTAAAATAAAACTCAAAGTCGCACTTATCTAAAACTTTGGAATTTTAGTTGGAAACTATTGAAAGGGGTTCCCTTCTCCATCCAACCATAGGTACAGTTGTTTCTTTGATCATTCCTCAAACAACCACCCCCTAGCTATATCATGATTCTATGAGATGGATTATTCTTGATCTCAACAAGAACAAGGGACAAAGGTTACTCTCATTTTCCCATAGGAACATGACAACCTAATTTTCTATCCACCAAGCCAGGGAGTCTGTTGTGATTGCTCACTCAATCACTTCCACTCCTTTTATCAGCTTGATCAGAAAACACTATCCAAGCACTCCTATAACCATAATAATTTATTCACAGTTCTCTTCCTTATAATGAGATATCCTCACACGATCTTCTTCTTCTCTCTATTGGTCCTCTCGACCATTCATGTCCCTTCTATCTGTGCTTCTTTTCTATGTCCACGAGTTTCCTCTCTTTTATTTCCTTACCCCGCAAGATTTCGTTGGTAAGGTCAGGAAGTTCCAGATAGTACTCTTCCCATATCCCTCATTGACTCTTGAGGGAATACTTCCCAACTACCATCCTGACTGGTAATTAAGTTTTCTCTGGGCCAAAATACTATTATGGAGTTGTGAATTTATATCCAGTAGGGTACCATCCTAATAGGGGTCAACTCACCATTGTTGGTTCCCCTAACATCCCTTCTCATGCACCATGATCTATCTGGAAACCCTCTTTCAAAAATCATGCCACTAATTTTCTTTCATTTAATAAAAAATATATATACATTAATTTGTTAAGCCCTAATATTGTCTCATTACCCCTTAATTGGGGCATATTATATTAGTAATATTATTTTATTTATGTCGGCTTTAGGCCATTAGTTGTAATTATACCCCCTAGTCTCCTATATATACCAAGGAGACATTTTCATTTTGAATCATCTTGTACTTGAACATTTAAGTGGGGTAAAAGGAGGTTGCCCCCTCGAAGAG